>JAOPHQ010002310.1:122500-157500 GCA_030340625.1 Merluccius polli
AGTTTGTTGTGGAGGTGACTATAGCAGTTTGTTGTGGAGGTGACTACAGTAGTTTGTTGTGGAGGTGACTATAGCAGTTTGTTGTGGAGGTGACTACAGTAGTTTGTTGTGGAGGTGACTCTGAAACAGTTTGTTGTGGAGGTGACTATAGCAGTTTGTTGTGGAGGTGACTATAGTAGTTTGTTGTGGAGGTGACTATAGCAGTTTGTTGTGGAGGTGACTACAGTAGTTTGTTGTGGAGGTGACTCTGAAACAGTTTGTTGTGGAGGTGACTATAGCAGTTTGTTGTGGAGGTGACTACAGTAGTTTGTTGTGGAGGTGACTCTGAAACAGTTTGTTGTGGAGGTGACTATAGCAGTTTGTTGTGGAGGTGACTATAGTAGTTTGTTGTGGAGGTGACTATAGCAGTTTGTTGTGGAGGTGACTATAGCAGTTTGTTGTGGAGGTGACTACAGTAGTTTGTTGTGGAGGTGACTACAGTAGTTTGTTGTGGAGGTGACTACAGTAGTTTGTTGTGGAGGTGACTCTGAAACAGTTTGTTGTGGAGGTGACTACAGTAGTTTGTTGTGGAGGTGACTACAGTAGTTTGTTGTGGAGGTGACTATAGCAGTTTGTTGTGGAGGTGACTACAGTAGTTTGTTGTGGAGGTGACTACAGTAGTTTGTTGTGGAGGTGACTACAGTAGTTTGTTGTGGAGGTGACTACAGTAGTTTGTTGTGGAGGTGACTACAGTAGTTTGTTGTGGAGGTGACTACAGTAGTTTGTTGTGGAGGTGACTACAGTAGTTTGTTGTGAAGGTAGTAGTTTGATGTTATGAGTAGGTGGAGACTCCAGGTGAGATTGTGCCTGACTGCTAGTTTAAATGTGGATCGTTGAGATGTGGCCAATCAGTGAAGCGACGGTGTACACATTGAGAGAACAGTTAAAGATTTCATCGTGCATTCCGGTCCATTTAGCGACGGGTTTGGCAGCGTGAGAATCCATTTTAAAAGCTGTTGAATTAGGTCACAGTGTGGCTTCAGGCGACGCAGACCTCTGAACATGCTAAACGACTGTATTTATCACTTCCTCTGCCTGTCTGTGTCACGTTGTTGGGTTATCTAGACCCTGAGCAGTACAACATCACCTTCCAGAATATTCCACTGCCCCCCAGGGCTCAACACTGGAAACGTGAACACTCTGACCTGTCGTTCTGACTTTTAATGTGAAAATGTATTCTACAGAACCCTCATCTTCCACAATAAAAGTCTGTTTTTCAACTCCAGAACGCGCTTCTTTATGAGCTACAGAGCAACCAGTCGATGTTTCAGCTGGAACCGGCCAGCGTGGAAATGTCTGGCTCACATCCCAGAATCCCCCTCTTCACTTATCCATCACGACTCCCTTGCTCCTCCATCACCCCTTCCTCACCCCTCTCTCTCACTCCTCAATCATCCCTCCCTTACTCCTCCATCACCTCTCCGTCGCTCCTCTATCACCCCCACTTCCTCCATCCATCAGAGCCAAACCAGTGAGTTGGTCGCCTTTCTTCCGAGGAGGAGGCGTAGCCAAGCAATAGCTACAACAACACATTACATATGAATGAGAGGTCAGTGGCCGCAGTCCAGCTTAGTCAATATCTGGATGCCCGGGCTGGAGGCTGCTTATAGTATAGCTGCTTCCTTGATCTGCTCCTCGTCTCTAGATCTTCTAATCTAGAGGTTCCTCCACCCCCAACCCTGGCATTCAGATACTATTTAATAACTGCTGTGTCCACTAAAAGGTCTTCACCACTGATGGCTCACATTCACCCATTCATATTCACCCCCCCCCACACACACACACACTCACATTAGGTAAGGGATAGTCTGGCTTACTGGGTGTAGGTTGTTGATATAGCCTGCCATTGGCCGACTGTAATAGTCGCCCAATGGCAGGCTCTGGACGGGCTTACACCTTATACTCCTCCCCCTTTCCCCATCTGCGTGTTACCATTTTCAAAGTCTCCCTCACTACGTGAAACAACAACCTCTGAGCTAGCAACCTACACGCTGAAAATGGCAAGTTTTGACAATGATTGCCAGGGCTCGCCCCACGTGCAAATGTTCAACCTAAACACGTTCTGCCCCGACACTATTTTGCAAGGGCACCATCACTGCATCCTGGGCTTAGCGGCGCCCAAGACGATTGTGATTGGTTGAAGAAATACAAACAAGAAGGAGTGTTTGTTTCCCCTATACCAGAATGATAGTGAGTTCAGCCAGACCTTTCTTAAACAAAGCGTGGAGATAGGTCTGGCTAGGGATGGATAAGTTTAGGTATTAGGTTAGAGATGGCATTAGGTGGTTACGTTTAGGCTTAATGGTTGTGGCTAAGATCGATGTAAGGACTTGGGGGGGAAAGTAATGCATCATGAGAATAAGGACCTAGAAATTCCACCTAGTTTCACAGTGTTGCGTTTATTAGCACCAAGTTATCTGCTAATATGCAACGATTAGCATGCTGGTGATTGGCCAGCACTGAGAGAGGGAGAAAGGGAGAAAGGGAGAGAGGGAGAGAAGGAGAGAGACAGAGAGAGGGGTTGGGAAACAGAGAGTTGGGGAAAAAGGGAGAGAAGTGACCAACACGGAGAGAAAATGAGAGAAGATGGAGGGATAAATAGAGGCATAGTGTGAGGGAGAGAGATGGCAAGAGCGAGAGGGAAGGAGAGAGTGATATGGATAGAGTGCGAGAGAGAGGGAGAGAGAGAGAGAGACAGAGAGAGAGAGAGAGAGAGAGAGAGAGAGAGAGAGAGAGAGGGAGGATCAGATTGGAGTGTGGTCAACAAGACTCGATGATGGAATCAATTCTGTCTGGAATGAGAAAGATTGATCTGGGCGTGAAGATGTGGGGGAGGGGGAGGACGGGGGAGGACGGGGGAGGACGGGGGAGGAGGACGAGGAGGGATGGAGGTGGAGCGATAATTATTTTCTTCATCCCAATGAAATATTTTGTTCAGCCGATTGAATCACAATCCCAAATAGAAGAATAAATCATAATATAGTATATGTATACATAATTAAGAACATTATTTGTGTTTTACTTTCTCGAACCCAGTTGAGATTCTGGCATTGGAGCCGCGTGGTTCTGATGTCACTTCCTGTTCTCTGGGTCACATGACTCCTGCTGGCATTTACACGGCAGGAAGTAATTAGTAATAAATTATGTTTGTGCTTCGATTCTGTGAATCAATGAAAACCTCTCTCTCCCTCTCTCATCCATTCACTCCCTCTAGTGTCTACTCTCGCCATCCATCCCATTATCCCCCCTCTCTCTCTCTCTCTCTCTCTCTCTCTCTCTCTCCCTCCCTAGGTCAGGCAGACAGCGAGGTCATCCTCATCATTAACTTCATCATCACTGAATCTCTCTTGCAGTTTCGGAGAGAAGGAGAGAGAGGGAGGTAGAGAGAGATAAATAGAGAGAGAGAGGGGGGGGGGGGAGAGGACAGAGAGGTTGATGGAGGTGTCTTGTTCTCCTTATTCTTTAAGAAAAAAAGAAAAAAAGATCTAAATCTGTGTGCACGCATAGGCTGCCCAACTGCTGTCGAATACAGTGATTTCAACAGGGTAGAAAAAAGTCACTGGGATGTGTGGTTCTGTTTGTTTAATGACACGAGTCGCAGTGAGACGAGACACAATCATTCATGTGGTATTGTTGACCAATTGCACGCAGCGGTGCATTGGGGGGCGTGTGGAAAAAGTTTGACTAGTTCAGCCGAGCACCCTGCACACACTGCGACGACCAGAAGCCCAATCCAGCGCTTCAATTTGGTGGCAAATCTGCCATTTTGTCTGTGCGAACATGCTGATTTCAATTTCATTTGAAGGCTTTCCATAATCCTCCACACATCATCATCATCATCATCATCATCATCATCATCATCATCATCATCATCATCATCATCATCATCATCATCATCATCATCATCATCATCGTGTCATCTGGGCCTTAGTATTCATGTCATACATTTGTGTCCTTAATAAATCAAATCAAAATGGATCATAGATAGGAACACCATAGAACTGATCCGACATTCACCCTAAAGCTGAATTCACACTTCTGCGTGCCCCACGTTCACGAGAGCCACTTCGGGACAAGGTACGTGTCGTTTGTGAGGTCCGGTTTGAAATCCGAAAGCAGGCAGCCCACAACTGAAAGCGTTTGTCCAATCAGGTGCAGCCAGGAAGTGTTAATGCGGGCTGTTGGCTGTAAGGAGAGCACCTGTCAATCATCTATCGTCACCGCCTAGTGGTATGCCCATCAAGCATCCAATGATGGGAAGCAGCGCATCCCCTCGCCTCCTAAAACGCCCATGTGGACACGTACCATCAGAGACACAACGTGGATCTTTGCAGAGCTGCCTTCGTCACGTTAAGGTGTACACAATATAACGTTTCCAACCACAAACCAAACCAGTACACAAATCTACGAAGATGTGGCCTTTGTAGTCTGCGAAGGCCGAACCGAGCGTTGTTAAATGAGACGGTCTGGTCTATGTAGAATTTCCTATTTGTGTCACCAATTGTTCCCGCCCTTACCCTTGCATCACGAAGCGCCGCTCCTGTCACCTAGCAACCTTGACAGCTGCAGTTGACAATCAGGACACAGCTAGAAATAAAGTCTTATCTTATCTTAACAGTTAACCCTAACCTTACTTACTGGTTTGGCTGGAAGGATCTATCCATTGGATCCTTTGTCTTTGGGAAAAGAAGGCCGCATTTCTAGGCTGCATTTGGAGGAGCCTTCGAAATGGGACAGCCTTGTCGCGCCACGGTGCAAATTCAGTCTTCAAATGCAGCCTTCGAAGGATGCAGCCCCTGAATTGAGGCACAGCTAATGTGTGTACTATTGTTTAACATACCTTTGTACATACCTTTGTGTGAATAACCAAATGTTTTGGCGACGCCTCTTAAGGATTATGGGACAGCTCGCGTGCGGACAGTGGCTTGTGGTGTGTTGAAAGGGTGGGACCAAAGTTGAATTTCAGTTAACTTTATGCAAATAAGCGCACGTTCGGGCATGTGATTGGACAATCGACATCCAGAGTCCTGGCGGACCAATGGGTATGTGGCGGATTCGTTTTGAATTTAATTTCCTGGTTTTAGGCACTTCCATCAACAACTCCCACAGCACCAGCGCGATGCCAATCGTGTGTCACCGTGTCTGGTCGGGCCGGGCCGTCATTATTATCACGTCACTTCCTGAGAGCCTCCTTGCCGGTTGCCTAGCAAAGTGAAACCTTTTAAATTGAAGCTTTAGGCTCAATCCCAATGTCCACACTCACAGACTCACAGACTTTGAGTCGGGTGCCCCCTAAGTCCGCGAGGGCTTAGGGCTGTCCCACTGTCAAATCGTCAAGTGCATGCGGGCTCTCTCGCAGACTTTTCGAGCCCTTTATGCACACTTTCCGTAAATCCGCATTTCTGCAGTCTTTGCTTGAGGGAATTACCTACAGCTCATAGCGTTGTGACGTTGAATACCAGGTTAACAGGGGAAGCCTGGAAGTGTAAAAAAAGAACGGTAAACAAATGGAAGGACAAGCGGAAGCAACTACATTAACTACATTAACACACTACATTAAGATGGTTCATAAAAAACAGAGGAATGCAAGCGGTTATATTACACGCCTAGTTTATTCATCAACCATTTATTTAAATGTTTGCCTAATGATGCTGTTTTGACAAAAACAAGTTAATTGATTATTTTTACAAACTGTTGTCCACTCTGTAAGGCAAGAGCCTGAAAGATGTTCAAATCAGGAAGTCAGTGCCTTAAGTGCCTTGGCCATGAAGGATGTAAAAAACATAAAGAAACCCACAGATAAGGGATAATGTACAGCGGTGCAAAATAAACCTTGACAGGGTGATGCAGGACCCCGACGCGAATGGCTCGCTTATTACACTGCTACTTACTTAAGAAATCAATAATTTGACACAAAATATAACAACAAACAAGGATTTGAAAAATAATGTTATTGCTTCCGCTAAAAAATAAATCTGTTAGATTCTACGGTTGGAAATAGCGTCCATAACAACGGTTATTCATAGCAGTGGTCCGCTATTCATAAATAACAGCGTAGAATGCAGTCATTGACCAATCAGAATCCAGTATTCAACAAAGCCGTGTAATAATTTACATTTACATTTAGAATTTAGCAGACGCTTTTGTCCAAAGTGACTTACAATAAGTACATTTGTTAAAAGAAAGTGCAACAGTAAATCACTATCAGTAGAGTAAAGATTTCACAAGAACGAGTTTCAAGCACACCCAATTGCTAAGTTAACCGATTGCTAGTATACAAATAATAATAATCATACGTAATATGTTTTGGTGTCGTCAAGGTAACGTGATATGTCACAAAGTGCTGTCCCATTCCTATTAATACAATTCCGAGCCCTTGCAGCCTCTCGCACTCAAGCATTTACCAGTGGGGTTTTTCCATACACATGTGCTGGCTTGGTTTGACTCGGCGTGTCAGCCCAGCCCAGCAGGGATTTACATCTCCATTATAACAGGGCTTCCCGCTTGAAGGTGTATCTTTAACTGATGGTGCGCTCAACTTGAGTCGAAGACATTTAAAAGCAGCGCCCTCTATAGCGCTGTTTACTTATCATCATGGATTCTTTTCTTTTGACACAGTGGAAAAAGATGAGGAAGTGTGATTTGGGCTTTACTCGCAATACTCTGGTCTGCTCTCTGTAGGACTCAGAGAGCTATTCATCCTGAGTTGTTTCTCACTATTGCTCTGCTCAAGAAAGAAAAGTAATAAATAGTAGAGGAAAATATATATACATAGGTCTACAGAGAGTATAAAATAGAATATAAGTAAAAATATAAACATATATAAACACAAAATAAACATATACGTGAATATATATGTAAGGGATAATCCACAACGAGGTGTGCATGTATCAAAAATAATGCACAATGCGGGTTCTTATTTCAATTACATTTAAATATTTTAATTACATTCAATTACATTGAAATATGAAAATTGCACAGATTTGCACAGAAAATTGCATAGAATTGGCCTGTAGGTCTCGCCGACCATGTGACTCTGATGATGTGACGCATAGTCTGAGTCGTAGAGCGACGACCAGAATGTGATCATTATGTGACAAATTAGACTTAATGAAAGATGGCAGGTGTAATGTGAAAAATAAAAACCATAATTTGGATTTGAAATGAAGGGGGAAATAGAGAGAGAGCTAGAGAGAGGGGGGAGTGGTAAAGAGAGACAAAAAGAGGGAGTGAGAGGGAGGAAGAGAGCAATAGAAACAGAACTAGAGAAAGAAAGAGAGCATAAGAGAGTAGGTGGGAGAGAGATGGAGAGAGCCAGGAGGGAGAGAGGGAGAGAGAGAAGAGATGATTGAATTCTGTCCTCTCTCTGTGTTTCCAGGATCTCTGATCAGGCTTCAAGGCCAAACTGAGCGGTGGCTTCATCACTCATTTATTACCCATGATGCTTTGCTCCCACATCGGAAAACACGCACTGATACACCTGCACACATGCAGACAGATGTGCACATGCACAGACACACGTTCACATACACAAAAAACATGTGCAGGAGCACGGATCCACCTGCACAAGCAAGGTTACAAGTTGCACTCTTATTTTTCTCTCTCTCTCTCTCTCTCTCTCTCTCTCTCTCTCACTTTCTCCTCTCTCCTCCTCATCTATCTCTTTATCTCTCTCATGATGTATCACAGTCTCACAGTCTCACACTCTCACACTCTTTCTGTCTCACTTTCTTGTTCTTTAACAGCTGAGGCTGAGGTCATTTGACACCAATTCACCTCTTTTGACCTCTGGACCTGTCAACTCGCATCTCTCATCTCTCTATCTCTATCACTCCATCTCTCTATCTCGCCACCTCTCTATCCTTCTGTCTTTCTATCTCTCTACCACCCTATCTCTCTATCGCTCCACCTCTCTATCCCTCCACCTCTATATCACCCCATCCCTCTATCATGCACTATTCACAGATACATGGCTATATACTGCCTGTTGGCAGTATGTAAGGCCATGTTAATACCATGGTTACGCGCCAAGGTTTTGGTCTATTGAAGGTTTGTTTAAATATCAAGTTTTTCAACATTTTCTTGATGTCATATTTTCCATTATAGTTGTCATATTTCATCGGTGCACTTATTCTTTGAGAAATGTAATTTTATGTTGGCGATTGGGAATTTAGGTATGCTAGCTCAGGGATGCATTGTTAGCTAAATGTTGGCTTGTTTGCCGCTACTCTAGCAACCAGAGGTAGCAATGTCCTTTATATGCTTCCATTTATGTGCCGCCTTTTTGTGGAAACCGGTATGTAAGCAGTGTTAGGGTGTTAGCATGATTGTAGTTTGGGAGTCTTCTCAGTGCTTATAGCTTGTTAGTGTGTTAGCTTGTTAATAAGCTAGGCGTAACGCGCGCCCTATGGTGCGTAGGGGGTCAGGCTGATTAGAGACGGCCTACCGCTCCATGCTGAGAGGTAATGGAATATAAAGCATAGACCATCAGCTACTCTAATACACTGTTTCCCCTGACTACGCACATTCTGCTAATGCTCATTCTATACATCCAGCCCTCCGTCCCCCTATCTATTTATCTATCCATCCGTCTTTATGTTGGCATGGAAAATAAACATTCACATTGCCGAAGCAGTTTCAAATTAAACGATGAAACATAATAATGTCAGCCTACTAAAATATAAAAATAAATAAAGTAAAAAATACAATTGAAATGCAAAATATAAAATTTTGTACAAAGAAAGTAGAATATAAATGTGTGGAGTGGGTGTAGTTTATGCAGAATGCAGGTATGGTTTGCATCGGTGGCCGTGGTTTATGTTGAGTAGGGTGTGGTTTAGGTGGAGCAGGTGGGGATTAAGATGATATGTGGGAAGGGTTTATTTATTTATTTATAGTATTTACTCATTTACAATTACATGTAGTCATAGCAGACACTTTTATTGAAAGTGACTTACAAGTGAGGCTGAGAACAATCAAAGCATATGATCAAAATTGGAGTAGCTACAAAGAAAGTTATAGTGCTAGACCTATAGGCCTAGTGCAAGTGTGTGTGTGTGTGTGTGTTTGCCTATTTGTGTGTGTGTGTGTGTGTGTGCCTGCATATGTGTATGTGTGTGTGTGTGTGTGTGTGTGTGCCTGCATATGTGTATGTGTGTGTGTGTGTGTGTGTGTGTGTGTGTGTGTGTGTGTGTGTGTGTGTGTGTGTGTGTGTGTGTGTGTGTGTGTGTGTGTACTGATGGAGATGGACTGGCTGAACCTCTTAGCTGCTCAATATCTTCTCTAAGAACCATTTTCTAGTGGACACATTAAACTACCATTAGATATGTTCCATACTATAGTACAGCAGTACAGCACAGTGCACATCATAGAGAATAGAACATAGTGGTATGTAGAGCATATAATACAGAGGACAGAGAACAGAGTATAGAATATATAACATAGAAAATCAAATATAGAATATAGAATATAGAACATAGAACATATAGTAGTATAGAAAATAAAACAGAACATAGAACGTATGGAAGTATGGAAGTATGGAATACAACATGAGGCTACACCTCAACCCTCGTTTTATTGTGCAGCCCATCCCCCCACAGTATTGCAGTATTACTGCTAGCACTGCAGTATTATATTAGTAGCCTACTGCAGTATTATACTTGTAGTACTACCTATAAATCACTTGCAATCCCGCTCCTCATAGAGCCCGCCCACTGCGCCGCTCTGATTGGCCGAGCGCCCTCCTTGGCCCCTCCCTTTGTAGTAGCGCATCAGGTGCAGCTCCCGCCCCCTTCCTTGGCGGCGGTGATTGGAGGAAGAGGCTTCTCCTTGAGCTGTCAATCACGCCGCGTCTTGTGCGCCTCGCGGAGCGGCGACGCGCTGCATACCAACAGACCGGACTAGCGCGGGACGAGGAGGACGCAGTCTCGATTATCCGTTATCAGTTAAAACACACCAGCTTCAAGTCGAGTCGTTGCCGGGCGGTGGTATTCATATTTATTATTAATATTTACAATTATTCATCTTGGGTCTCTGTGAACGGTTGTTGTGTTAAGAGGTGTTGAAGAGGAGCAGCGGTGGGACAAGCCGCGGTTGTTTATTTGGGGTTGGAAGCTCGTCTCGCGCCTCGTCTTCTCTTCCGAGATTCCCGCGTCTCGCATGTAGAGACGGCGGACTAGCTCCCCCTCTCTGTGTGGACATCGGCTCCAGTCCCCACCGGGGGTAACGGCGGCAGCGGCAGCAGCAGCAGCGAAGTGAAGGAGGAAATACAAGGACGACGTCCTCCTGTCTCCCATCTCCCAAACCCCCCAGAGCAACCCGCCGCCGCCGCCGCCGCGTCTCCATCATCACTATGGGCTGCTGCCGCCGCGCGCTGCGCCACGCGCTCGCCGGTCTGCTGCTCGCGCTGCTGTCACCAGGTGAGTTCTAATCTGCAGGGACGCGCGAGCTGGCGAGCTGGGGGGGGGGGGGGGGGGGGGGGGGAGGGGTTGGGGGTAGGGGGTGGGAGGGGGGGGAAGGGGGGTGTTGGGGGGCTGCCCGGGAATATACCACGGAGAGAGAGAGAGAGAGAGAGAGAGAGAGAGAGAGAGAGAGAGAGATGGAGAGATGGAGAGAGAGAGAGAGAGAGAGAGGAGAGAGAGAGAGAGAGAGAGAGAGAGAGAGAGAGAGAGAGAGAGAGAGGGGGGGTGGATGGAGGGATGGAGGGAGAGAGATGAAGAGAGAGGGAGATGGAGAGAGAGAGAGCGCAGACACGGTGTATTTATGTGTGCTTGTGTCAAGTGTCGTGTGTGTGTGTGTGTGTGTGTGTGTGTGTGCGCGCTACGCGTGCTGCATGTTAACGTGTTTACTTCAGTAACAGCGACTCTGCGCCGCACGCCGTCACAGCAGTCAGCCGCTACGTGACGGGAATGTGCGCGTGTCCCCGGCACGTACACGACACTACTACACACACACACCGCGACATACATACTACACACCCGTACACACAACTACACACAAGATGCACACGAGGAGACAGCGACACACCGGTTGTCACGGCAGACTGTCTGACAGACAGAGGTTCGCTCGTGCCCAAGGTCAAGCGTGTGTGTATGTGTGTGTTTATGTGTGTGTGTGTGTGTGTGTGTGTGTGTGTGTGTGTGTGTGTGTGTGTGTGTGTGTGTGTGTGTGTGTGTGTGTGTGTGTGTGTGTGTGTGTGTGTGTGAGACATGGTTGAAAGGGGAAAGCAATAGGGGGTAGCCTTGCATCCACCCACCCATTCATCTGCTCCATCCATCCATCCATTCCCCTCCCTCCCTCCCTCTCTCTCTCTCTCTCTCTCTCTCTCTCTCTCTCTCTCTCTCTCTCTCTCTCTCTCTCTCTCTCTACATTATTTCAGTGGAATCTAGTATCCATAGACAAAGAAAAGAACAATCATAATAATAATCATAATAATAATTATGATTATTATAACAATGATGATAATAATAATAATAATTATAATTATAATAGTAGTAGGGTCATAAAAACAGTGCCTTCTTGGCCTCATGCTTATCTATTATCTTTATACCCACACACACACACACACACACACACACACACACACACACCCCTGTATCAATTAGCTTCCAGTGGCATGATGGGAAATCAAGATATGATTAAATGAGTTAATAATAATAATAATAATAATAATAATAATAATGAGAAGAAGAAGAAGAAGAAGAAGAAGAAGAAGAAGAAGAAGAAGAAGAAGAAGACAACAACAAAATATATGAATGATAGTAATGAATGTGTCAGATTAATAATAATAATAATAATAATAACAATAATAATAACAATAACAATAATAATAACAATATACTAAAGAAAGTAATGGGTGTGTTAGAGGGAGACAGCAGGTTAGCTAGACAGATGCTATCCTACTAACCGTCTGTTTTCCTGGACACAAGAACACAGCTGCTATTTTCCAATATGATACGCGCGTTGTGAAAAAAATCAAAGAAGATTGGACCACTGATGTCAGCGGTCCAATCTTCTGCGATTTCGAAAAAAGTTGCAGACTACAATTAAAGCAGTAATCTCTCAGAAGCTGACTTTTTTCCCTGTGAGCACTGTGCTCCTAAGCTGAAATTTTAGGCATAGTCCACAAAAGTCCACAAAAGTAGGGGCATTAATAAGAGTTTTTCAGATTTCACTGTTACAATTCTACAATTCTACAAAAAACAACGATTCTGTGCACATTCTTGTTTGCGGCAAAGCAAAAGTATTCGACGATAATGTAATGTTGTGAGCCACTCCGGTTGAAAGTGGGATTGACACACAGGGGAACGGGAGAAATGCATTGGCAGTTGCCAAAAATAGCCAAGTGTGATGGTTCCCCTTTAAATACCGTCACCCTGACCCCGCACCACTGCAACCTCCCCCTTAACACTTTGACAGACCCTTACCCAACTCTATCTGCACCCTAAACCTCCTCCCTAAATACCATCTGACCCTCCACCCTAACCATCTCAACCTCCACCTAATCACCACCACCCTACAGCCCCTTATCCACCTCCACCTTAGCCTTACCTCCACTCTAACGTCCTCCACCTCAGCCTTACCTCCACTCTACCTACCTCCACCTCAGCCTTACCTCCACTCTAACGTCCTCCACCTCAGCCTTACCTCCACTCTAACGTCCTCCACCTCAGCCTTACCTCCACTCTAACGTCCTCCACCTCAGCCTTACCTCCACTCTACCTTCCTGCACCTCAGCCTTACCTCCACTCTACCTTCCTCCACCTCAGCCTTACCTCCACTCTAACGTCCTCCACCTCAGCCTTACCTCCACTCTACCCTTCTCCACTTCAGCCTTACCTCCACTCTACCTTCCTCCACCTCAGCCTTACCTCCACTCTAACGTCCTCCACCTCAGCCTTACCTCCACTCTACCTACCTCCACCTCAGCCTTACCTCCACTCTAACGTCCTCCACCTCAGCCTTACCTCCACTCTAACGTCCTCCACCTCAGCCTTACCTCCACTCTAACGTCCTCCACCTCAGCCTTACCTCCACTCTAACGTCCTCCACCTCAGCCTTACCTCCACTCTAACGTCCTCCACCTCAGCCTTACCTCCACTCTACCTTCCTCCACCTCAGCCTTACCTCCACTCTACCCTTCTCCACCTTAGCCTTACCTCCACTCTACCTTCCTGCACCTCAGCCTTACCTCCACTCTACCTTCCTCCACCTCAGCCTTACCTCCACTCTAACATCCTCCACCTCAGCCTTACCTCCACTCTACCCTTCTCCACCTCAGCCTTACCTCCACTCTAACGTCCTCCACCTCAGCCTTACCTCCACTCTACCCTTCTCCACCTCAGCCTTACCTCCACTCTAACGTCCTCCACCTCAGCCTTACCTCCACTCTAACGTCCTCCACCTCAGCCTTACCTCCACTCTAACGTCCTCCACCTCAGCCTTACCTCCACTCTACCCTTCTCCACCTCAGCCTTACCTCCACTCTAACATCCTCCACCTCAGCCTTACCTCCACTCTAACGTCCTCCACCTCAGCCTTACCTCCACTCTACCTTCCCCCCCTGCACCCATGAACCCTCCCCAGACCAGCCCTGAGAGCAGACCAGCAGGGTTATCCAGTATCCTGGGCTCCAAGCTGAAAGGTATACTGGGTTCTGGGTTCTATGTCCTAAAGCTTTATTGGTCTTCTTGATCACGTGTGTATCAGTTGATGCTGAAACCCATTCCCCATAGAGAAGTGTGTGAAAGATATTCAATATTTAATTTAGTTCATATTGGCGGTATTGTAATTAATATCTCAACTCCACATGATCAATAAACACAATTGTCCGTTGCAACTATGCTTTACAATACTATACTATCCAATTCTATACTATGCTATACTATACTATAATATACTACACTACGCACTACACTACACGTCTATATACCACACTACTATATTATGTATTTAGTGTCTATATTAAATAAACAAGTGAGAACGGATGCCAGAGCTATGTTTGCTGTCGGCCGTTATGCGGTTCACCACAAAGGAGCCACCGGATGGCTCACACCTCACAGGGAAGTACATTATGCAGATTATTTATTATTTTAACTCTGGGGTAAAATCCTGTCCACCTTCAGGAGAAGTTCGGCTCCCGGTCCACCCATGTCTGTTGAGTGGTGATCACGCGATGGGAGGTGAACACGGCCGCTAAGAGCTCTGGTCAACTGATAAATCATGCAACAGCAGAACGCTTAGGAGGAAGGAGGAGATGCAGAGGGAGGAGGGATGATGAGCGTAGAGGCAGGATGGGGAGGAGGGGGAGGAGGAAGGGAGAGGGAGGATGGGGAAAGAGAAGGAGGACAGGAGGAGGATGAGGAGAAGCGTTAGGTAGATGAGGAGGGAGGAGGAGAGAGGGAGATGAGGATGAGGAGAGAGGAGGAGGAGGGAGGAGGAGAGAGGGAGATGAGGAGGGGAGAGGGAGGATGAGGAGAGAGGAGGAGGAGGCAGGTGAGGAGGTGAGGAGGAGTACAGGAGGAGGGGAAAGAGGAGGAGGGAGGGAGATGAGGAGGGGAGAGAGATGGACGGGGAGAGAGAAGGAGGGAGGTGAGGAGGGGAGAGAGGAGGAGGAGAAGACAGGAGGAGGAGGAGGAGAGGAGGAGGACAGGAGGATGAAGAGAGGAAGATGAAGAGAGGGGAGATGAGGAGGGAGGAGAGAGGAGGATTAAGAGGGGGAGATGAGGAGGGAGGGCGATATGGGCTGATGAGGGGGTGGGGGTATGAAGATGAGGCAGACGAAGAGGAGGAGGTTGAAGCTGGTGGCCTCCTGGTAGAAATAGGACGGTCACATGTTTTCTCCCCAACCCTCCCTGAGCGTGGGGTGGCTGCGTAGGACTCCTCTGCATATTAATGTGAGATTCTGCTGAACGATAAATCGCTCTCTCTTCAGACGTTTCCCGTTCCTTCTGCTTACAGTGCTGTTCACATCCTTGACTGTGAATGTGTCCATTGATCATCAAGAAAGAGAGATCATTTCTTGTGAGCGTTGAGGACATGGAGATGTTGGAGTGGCCCCACCTTTGTGCTTCGACAGCGCTGATGGAGATGTTCTCCTCCGCTACATTCTTTGGAGAGAGAAAGAGAGAGAGAGCGGGGCGAGAGAGAGTGGTGCACATGCTCGTGCGAGAGAGAAAGAGAAGGAGAGAGAGAGAGAGAGAGAGAGAGAGAGAGAGAGAGAGAGAGAGCATGTGGCCTTTGTCAGGTGGATTCGTGTCACTCTGTGTACCATCATCATCATCACCGCTACCATCATCACAACCATCATATTATTATATACTGTCCTATACATGTGACAATCAAATGTCCCACCTGGGATTAATAAAGTATTATGTATTATGTCATTATCTCATCTTCATCACCATTTTCATCATCTGTATCCATTATGTGCTTTCATTGTGGTTTTCTGTGAAAAGATTTGATTTGAGAATAAATCCTCTTTAGTTCTATTAAAAGGTTTAATCTGTAGTTCTAAAGGGTTTCATTCTGTAGTTCTTCTAAAAGGGTTTAATCTGTAGTTCTAAAAGGTTATATTCTGTAGTTGTATTTAAATGTCTGTAATCTACGTGTGGGGACAATGCGCTGAGAGGATGTTACCTATTCATTTCCCTAACGAGCGATAATCAAGGCCGAGAATAAACCGCCCGCCCCCTTGTGAAATCAAACACCTTACATGATGCACGCGGGACTCATGTTATGAGATCTGATGATGAGGAGGGAAATGCCCGCATTGTGTGGTGTGTGTGTAGTGCACATGACGTGCTGAAGTGTTATCAAACACAGTAGCAGCAGATGGTTGTGTCCACCGGCATGTCCTGTACGACTAGCCGGACTAGAGGAGGACTGTCGGATCAGAGGTAGAGGTGGAGAGGTCGTGGAGAGGTCGTGTGGAGAGGGTGTAGCATCTAACCTCATTCCCAGGCCTTTTCATCGCTCCAGGGAGAAAACCCGGAGAAGGATGGGCTTCGAATGTGCCGATGGTGGCGCAAGAGAGAAAGGGATTTCCGTGGGAGAGATATGGAGACGCTACATGTTTCGGTTATTGCTATGTCCAATTAATTGTTGAAAACAATCCACAAACAATACATATTTCTTCCTGTGTTGTTCTCCTCATCTCCTTCTTCTCACGTCTGTATGAGTGTTTGACCCGAAACTGTTAAGTGACGTACACGGCTCACAGGAAGTAGGATCAGAGATCAGAAAATAACATTTGGGTATAGTAGAAGGGACCAGAGGTGACCGGATGATATCCCATTATACTCAGCATCCCCTCCTAGATGATGCAGTATGCATCTTCTCTCCAGGAGCATTGAGGGCCAAGTGGGGATAGTGTTCATGGTAGCTAACCTCCACACACACACACACACATACACACAAACACACAAACACACACACACTCACTCACACACACTTGACGGTAACGCCAAGCCTGGCCAGGGGGGCCTCTTGGGTCTGCCAGCACCAACAGATGCCTCGCGCTTTTAATCTGGAGGAGTCCCTACACACCCCCCTTACCCCCTCCACTCCTTGCTGTGAAACCCTCTCTCTATGGCTGACTTGGCCTGCCTTTGGTCACATGATCAGCCTTGGAGGAACTCTAGTGTCTTGGTGGGCGGCTCTGCAGGCTGAGTTTGGAGCATTGGCATTGGTTTGGTGTTTACCATGCAGGGTTAGGGTTGTCTGGGGTTGGTTTGGTGTTTACCATGCAGGGTTAGGGTTGTCTGGGGTTGGTTTGGTGTTTACCATGCAGGGTTAGGGTTGTCTGGGGTTGGTTTGGTGTTTACCATGCAGGGTTAGGGTTGTCTGGGGTTGGTTTGGTGTTTACCATGCAGGGTTAGGGTTGTCTGGCATTGGTTTGGTGTTTACCATGCAGGGTTAGGGTTGTCTGGCATTGGTTTGGTGTTTACCGTGCAGGGTTAGGGTTGTCTGGGGTTGGTTTGGTGTTTACCATGCAGGGTTAGGGTTGTCTGACATTGGTTTGGTGTTTACCATGCAGGGTTAGGGTTGTCTGGGGTTGGTTTGGTGTTTACCATGCATTGTTAGGGTTGTCTGGGGTTGGTTTGGTGTTTACCATGCAGGGTTAGGGTTGTCTGGGGTTGGTTTGGTGTTTACCATGCAGGGTTAGGGTTGTCTGGGGTTGGTTTGGTGTTTACCATGCAGGGTTAGGGTTGTCTGGCATTGGTTTGGTGTTTACCATGCAGGGTTAGGGTTGTCTGGGGTTGGTTTGGTGTTTACCATGCATTGTTAGGGTTGTCTGGGGTTGGTTTGGTGTTTACCATGCAGGGTTAGGGTTGTCTGGGGTTGGTTTGGTGTTTACCATGCAGGGTTAGGGTTGGCTGGGGTTGGTTTGGTTTTTTACCATGCAGGGTTAGGGTTGTCTGGGGTTGGTTTGGTGTTTACCATGCAGGGTTAGGGTTGGCTGGGGTTGGTTTGGTGTTTTACCATGCAGGGTTAGGGTTGTCTGGGGTTGGTTTGGTGTTTTACCATGCAGGGTTAGGGTTGGCTGGGGTTGTTTTGGTGTTTTACCATGCAGGGTTAGGGTTGTCTGGGGTTGTTTTGATTTTTACTGTGCAGGGTTAGAGTCAGGGTTGTTAGATGAGGTGGTTGGCAGTAGTCCAATAGCAGAATTCCTTGGTTAGGAGCTTCGGTCTGAGGCCAAGCTGGAGAGAGACCCTGGAGAGAGATAGATGTGGTGTAGATAAAGTCCAGACTCCACCAGTAAATACATTCCCTGGACCAGACCGTAGGAGATAATTAAAAAAATTCCTGAGGATGACTTTACAGCACAATCACATCAATCACAACAATTTCCATCTAGAATGAAACTTGAAAATTGTGAACCGTTGTGTTTGTAGTTCATCATGTTCAGTCTCCTGGGAGAGATTTAAGCCTCACTAGCAGCCATTTATTAAACCCCTGATAAATCATGAATTTGTCTCCATTGTCCCCTTCATCAAGGTTTCCAGAAGGTCATAGGTGCAGATCCCTTGTGGCTACTTGGCTAGCTAATCTAAACCTAGCCTAGCTGAGCTAAAGGTAGGCTAGCTGAGCTAAGGCATTTGCTAAGCTTATGTTGGTTCAGGTCTTGGGGATCACATATCGTAATGTGGAGAGAGAGAGAGAGAAAGAGATCTGAGAAGAGCGAGAAAGATAGCAGCTGGAGAAAGAGGAGAAAGCGGTAGAGGAGAGAGAGAAATAGAGAGGGAGAGGAAAATAAATAAAAGTGAGGAAAACAGATCAATAAACATTTCAGCAGCTCCAGACAGAGAGAAGAGCGAGTGAGGGAGAGGGGTTGTGGAAAAGAGAGAGAGAGAGAGAGAGAGAGATGTGTTAGAGAGAGAGAGATGTGTTAGAGAGAGACTGAGAGAGAGAGAGTGTGTTATAGGATACGACAGAGGAAGAGAGATGGAGACCAAGAGAGAGAGAGAGAGAGAGAGAGAGACACACACACAGTGAACAGGGGATAATTGTTTCCCAGAGAGAGAGGGGGAGATAAGTGAAAAGATGAGCCAGGCTGTGTTAATGACTATATACCACCAATATCTCTCTATCTCTCTCTCTCATTTCTCTTTCTCCCAGTCTCAATGACTATACCATCATTATATGTGTTGTAGTACAAGTGAGTTGTAGTACAGGTGTGTTGTAGTACAGGTGTGTGTAGTACATGTGTGTTGGAGTACAGGTGTGCAATACAGGTGTGTGTAGTACAGGTGTGTTGTAGTATAGGTGTGTTTTTGCTTCCTATTAAAGTTCCCACAAAAGGAAAAATTTGCTCTCTTAGGTCCAAATTGGGTTACCTATAGTGAATTACTTCAATACCACTGTATTACGATGGCCCTGAGAGCTCAGAGCACTGCAACTTAAAGGATAACTTCAAGATTTTTCAACCTGGACCCTATTTTCCCATCATTTTGGGTCCCTCATTTTTTGGTAACGTATTGCTAAAAGGCTTCAACTGTAGGAGATGTCTCACTCTGAACTCTCCTTGGCGAGACTTGACTGGACACAATAACAAACAGACCGGATCAAGCGAAAGGTAAAGACAAATCTTTTATTTTCTTTTGTGATCCTTTCTATAATGTTGTCAGACACATAATAACAATCTGAGCCTGTCAGTGGCAAAACAAGCACTTTTAGAGGACAATCAAGCTAGTGCAGTGCAAAACGTGCCTGTTCGGAAACGGGCCGATTGCTTGGTCTCCAGTATTGCTGCTTGTAGTTTTCTCGAGAACCGCTCATCCAAACAAACTCACACTTGACACTTCGCTTCCCTGGGTCCTCAGCAGTATACCCGCCAGTGCACTGCCCATTCTGTGCCTGTTGGGAATGGTCCGATTGTTGCAACTTCACACTCAACACTGTACTTCGTTGGGTCCTCACCGCCAGTGGCCAATTACTATCCAATCAACTTCACACACCAAGTGTGAAGTAGAACGGTTATCGATTCCTCCCTTTATAGTTAGATGATTACCAACTTGGCCATTTATATTCACTTATTGAATCCAAAACACAAATATACAGTAGGCAACTTTTTACTGAAAGCAAGTTGATAACATGTGACGCTCGCCTGCAAGTGCCAGCTCAATTCTGTACGGCAGCAAATTAGCAAGCATAGCCTAAAGGCCAGACGTGAACATGTCTGTCGTTTCTATGTCGCCTTCAAAATAACAGCTCAACAAATGCGTTATGATGAAGTACTTTTAAAAATGTGCTTCCGGTGGAACCTGGAAATTGGAACTGAATTCCAAAAAGCATTTTGGTGCTATCCTGTCCCAACAAAATTCAGTCGGTACCTGTAAAGTACCGAAATTCGGTATCAATCCCTAGTTGTAGTACTGGTCTGTACCTATGTGTGTGTGTGTGTGTGTGTGTGTGTGTGTGTGTGTGTGTGTGTGTGTGTGCGTGCGTGCGTGTGTGTGGTTAATTCCCATAGTGAGGTCCGGCAGCCATGATAGGATGGATAAGATGAAAGTGGATGGAGAGATGGAGAGGTTATGAAGAAATGATTGAAGGAGGGAGCTGGGGATGAGAAACAGATGGTATGAGAGAGAGAGGGGGGAGAGGGATGGAGGGTGGGCGAGACAGAGGGAGAGAGAGGGAGGGAAAAAGAAGGACAAGGTAGGGAGGGAGATTGGGACAGAAGGAGGGAGAGAGAGTGAGGGAGATAGTGAGAGAGTTGAGGAGGGAGGGACATAGGGAGGGAGGAGGAGAGAGGGAGGAAGAGAGGGAGAGAAAAGGACAAGGTAGGAAGGGTGAGAGGGAGGAAGGGAGGAAGAGATGGAGGGGGAGAGAGAAAGGGAGGGAGAGAAGGAGGGAAGGACGGAGAGAGGGAGTGAGGAAGAGAGTGAGAGGGAGTGAGGAAGGGAGAGAGAGGGATTGAGGGAGGAGGGATGAAGGTGCAAACAACCGCAACAGGCAGTGATGTGGAAGGATGGATTTCCCAGGCAGCTGATAGTGTGGAGGAGGAGGAGGAGGAGGAGGAGGAGGAGGAGGAGGAGGAGGAGGAGGACGAGGACGAGGACGAGGACGAGGACGACATGGTATCTGTGTGACTGGTTGTGCTGGGGGGGGGGGGGGGGGGGCTTTCTGGGTGGCTGGGTGCAGCCGGCGCTAACGGGATGCTCTGCTTGTTAGCAAAGTAGCTCTCCTTCAATGAGACGCTCTCTCCACGACATGCTAACTAGGCTCCTCCAATGAGACTCTCAACACGACATGCTAACTACTCTCCTCCAATGAGACTCTCAACACGACATGCTAACTACTCTCCTCCAATGAGACTCTCAACACGACATGCTAACTAGTCTCCTCCAATGAGTCTCTCACAACGATAGGCTAACTAGTCTCCTCCAATGAGTCTCTCACAACGATAGGCTAACTAGTCTCCTCCAATGATGGCAGGCTCCCTAGGGCTTTTAAACCACATGGTGGTCACATCATGACCAATCACCTTCTCATGATCTCTAGGGATTCATAGATCAACCCTTCCTGTTCTGGTGAAATAGGTCACTTCCTGTTGTGGAGGGGGCAGGTCATTTCCTGTTCTGGAAACTGTAGAATACACACTAGCTTGTCTTACTTAGGAGAAAACACCTCATAAAGCAGCTTAAAAGTAAATGTTGTCATCAACTTCCATATCAAAACATGCATAATGCTGTTGGTTATGCTTAGAGGTAAATATTATCTAAGGAGAATACACAAGCTAGTGCTTGGATATCGTTGTCACTTCGATGTTGGAGTCATTGTTGTGTTTGATTGTATTATGTAGACTTGCATAATAGATGTTAAATGTGATTTAATTTGCTGGTGAAATCCACCTCCTGTCTTTGTTATGAGGAGTGGAAACCCTATTAACACTCTGACACTCAGAGTGTTAATAGCTCTGGCATGTTGAGGACATTGTGTATGTCTACACTTCATGCAAGGTCTGTCTGTTTTTGTTCTGATTTCTGAAAGGAAGGAGGAGGAATTTGGAAAATTACATTATTCAGTAGACCTTCACCCTAACAGGTATATTATTCAGTAGACCCTAATCCTAACCCTAACCCTAACAGTTCTATTATTCAATAGACCCTAACCCTAACAGTTCTATTATTCAATAGACCCTAACCCTAACCCTAACAGTTCTATTATTCAATAGACCCTAACCCTAACAGTTCTATTATTCAATAGACCCTAACCCTAACAGTTTTATTATTCAATAGACCCTAACCCCAACAGTTCTATTATTCAATAGACCCTAACCCTAACAGTTCTATTATTCAATAGACCCTAACCCTAACAGTTTTATTATTCAATAGACCCTAACCCTAACAGTTCTATTATTCAATAGACCCTAACCCTAACAGTTCTATTATTCAATAGACCCTAACCCTAACAGTTCTATTATTCAATAGACCCTAACCCTAACAGTTCTATTATTCAATAGACCCTAACCCTAACAGTTCTATTATTCAATAGACCCTAACCCTAACAGTTCTATTATTCAATAGACCCTAACCCTAACAGTTCTATTATTCAATGGACCCTAACCCTAACCCTAACAGTTCTATTATTCAATAGACCGGGTTAGGGTAGAGGAGCACGATTAGCTGCCTGCCTACTTTAGTGCAACATGTTGAGAGAACTTCTGCTGACAGGACAATATGTACTACATCAGCGAATACCGCAGCACTTTGGAGAAGGACCTCTGAAACGACCGACACGCGCTCGCATCTCACTGGATGATGTCCCGATTTAACTGAAGGTAGAGAGGAGGGTAGGGAGGGAGGTTGGTCGTTAGATAGCTTGGTCAATAGGTAGGCAGGTAGGTAGGTAGGTAGGTAGGCAGGTAGGTAGGTAGGCAGGCAGGCAGGCAGGTGGGTAGGTAGAGATGGAGGTAGGGAGGGAGTTAGGTAGGAGGGTAGGTAATTGGGTATTGTTGATGTGGCATTTAAAATAAAACAAGAGACAACAATTTTTCACCTCTGGACCCAAAAGACAACACTCACACACTGCCTTGTCAGGCCGCCCGCGACCTCCAACTGGATCGAGACACATTTTGGGCCCCGACCCATAGACTAAAGTGTTCCCAATAGCAACCTCTAGTGGCTTGGGTTGTAGTAAATAGCTGCAGTAGAAAAGTTACATAGTGCAGGTTTAAGAAATGCTGATATAGAGTGTAGATGTAGCAAATATATTACCAAAAAACGACAAAACAAGGTAAACGTGATAGGTTCCCCAATGAAACCTCTTCGGCCCACCTCACAGTTCAACAGCTGCCGCTATTGATTTTACTTTAATTAGATTTCTGACTCAACTGCTTTGTGTGTCAGATTAATGTGAGCATTAATAGGGCTTAGACTCGCCTGAAGGTTCAATTATTGCAGACAATTAGGGCGAGGATATGATATATATGGTTTGGTTTCCTCCTGATTAAAGGCTGATTCTTCACTCCTGTATAATATCACGCTCTGAACGAGAAACACTCGTCTAATCACACCGTTTAATCCTCACTTCCCGCTCACAGCTTCACAACGTTTCGTCTTCCTCTGGAAATATCACACTTATTCCCATCGTCTCTCTTTCAATTAGACGTTTTTAAATTCCTTTTTTATTTATATATTGATTTGAATTGTAATTTTAAAGGGAGATCTTAATGGAATCTGTTCCACACGTGCACGACTGTGTGCCGTGCGCGGCAGAAACACTAAATTCACACGTATACACACTCGGTTTATTTATAGACATCGAGGAACCGTGGAAGTATAAATCTTACAGAACGTCTCAAAGTGTAAATATAGAAAGTCTAATAAATCAATAAAAGGCACACTGTTAAAAGAACACTGTACAGTGTAATACACACAATACATACACTGAACTACACACAATACACAAATCGTAATACGCACATTACAAACAATACACACACACGCACACAAGTACACAGCATTACACACAATACAATCCACAATACACACACTGCAGCATTACACACAATCCACAATACACACACGGCATGACACACTGTATTACACACAATCAGTACAAACACACTGAATTACACACTATATGCACATGCATTACTCACAATACACATTAAACATTTTTAATGCATCATGGGATGAAATCACCCCCCCCCCCCCCCCCCCCCCCCCCCCGCCCCATCACCCCCAAGCAGTGAGCTGCCCTCACTCTGCTGCTCACAGAGCCTCAGGTGACTGTTCTCGGGGCCGTGGGTAACGCAGCGTCCTCACCGCAAGGTTAATGGAAATGACACCCATATTAATAACTCAATTAATACCGTCTGCCTGAAACTGACACCCCCAGACGGCCCCTGGGGAGGGGAGGGTCCAGGGGGGGAGAAGGGGGAGATGCTAGCGGACAGCCCCTCTAAAGGGTGACTTTGTGGTGCTTCTACTTTGCGATGTCACAGCCTCTCGCTCAGATGCACCACCGACTGAATTGGAAAGGTCTTTTCAAAGTAAAAGCTCAGAATATATATTCATTATTTTAGATATTAAAGGCGGGTTTATATGTCCCGCCAGCTCAGGTGTGCAGAGCTTATGCAGAGGAAGTCATCTTGTTGAAAAAAAGAGGATTTAGAGACGTAATCAGATGTTTAGTGATCACAACGACGCAGAGTATCTGTTCTCTGGTTTCACAGATGCTTTCGGCTTCAAAGAGATGGTCACAACTGTTCAGGAGGTGGAGGAGGAGGGTGGAGGAGAAGGAGGGAGGAGGAAGGAGGAGGAGGTAGAGTAGGGGTGGGGTGGTGGAGAAGCAGGAGTGTAGTGGTGGAGGAGGAGAAGGAGAAGGAGGGGGTGGAGCTGGTGATGATGGTGAAGGAGGTGATGGAGGAGGAGGGTGGATCATTCAGACTGATGAATATCTCCACAGTCTCATAATATTCGGGTTCTACTGGTCTTTCATCCATTTAATTTGTTTATCCGGTGTATGGTCTGGGATCTGTTTATCTGGTCTAGAGTTTCTCTGATACCCTGACCTGGACACTCAGCAAGGGTGTTAGGCAACAAAACAGTAGCATACACGATGCAATACATTCAAGTCCCAGTCACATGCAAGCTTAGTGCACATTCAATGCTACCAGTCACATGTTAGCCTAGCATACAAGCAATGCTTCCAATTACATGTTAGCCTTGTCACGTGTTAGTCTAGCTTACATTCAATGCAACAATGGATGGATGAATTGGACATATGGATGATGGATGGAGGGATAGATTCCCACTGGGTCCACCCATGCTAAGAACGCATTCACGCACAGTATTGTAAGATGCTTGAGATAAAAGCTACCATTATCTACCATCTACTTTTTTTTTTTTTTGATGGATGGATATGGATACATGAAGATAAATAAATGATGAGATAGTTGGATGGATGGATGGATTGATAAATGGATAGACAGATTTTATGGTTCATATGATGGAGTGAAGGAGCAGGAGGGGTTGTGGGTTAGATTGCTGGTGTGAAAGGCGGGCAGGTGGTGGATGCTTGTGGCTCCGCAGGGGGGCGCAGAGCACTGTGGCCTTCTGGGTAATCAGCAGGACTCTCAGCAGGATTTACTATTCTGCTCGACAACAAACCCGGAGGGAAGACACAAAACATCTCCCGCTCCCCTCTCCTCTCCCTCCTCTCCCTCTCTCCCCTCTCTCTCCTCTCTCTCCTCTCTCTCCCCTCTCTCTCCTCTCTCTCCTCTCCCTCTCCCCCTCTCTCCCCTCTCTCCTGTCTCTCCCGCTCCCCTCTCCCCTCTCTCTCTCTCTCTCTCTCTCTCTCTCTCTCTCTCTCTCTCTCTCTCTCTCTCTCTCTCTCTCTCTCTCACACTCCTCTCTCCATCTCTCCTTCTCTCTCCCTACACCTCGTATCATGTCAGGTTTTCTTAGATGACATTACACACCTTTTACTCCAAACAGAAAACGAGCACAATGAGGTTTTTTGGGAGAAATGGAATTTGTTTTGTCTTTCAACAGATTGACAACTTATCTCTTCTAACTTCTTCTTCTTCTTCTTCTTCTTCTTCTTCTTCTTCTTCTTCTTCTTCTTCTTCTTCTTCTTCTTCTTCTTCTTCTTCTTCTTCTTCTCCTCTCTATCTCTCTCTCTAGAGAGAGAGAGAGATGCTAAGGTATGCTAAGGTGATCTGTAGTTAATTAAAGGGGCTTCCCAGGCCGTGAGGTCACAGGTCAGCTGATCAATACTTTGTTTACACAGACAGCAGTATTCTGCACTGCGTACCTGTTGACATATGTATATACATGTTTGTACATCTAAAACAGCATGCTTACATTTGTAAACAGCAGGATGCTGCTGGTTCTTATGTCAGGAGATGTTTGATTATTTAAATGTATTTAAATTGATGTATGTGAACATTTCGTAAACAAGGACATCGTTTATTTACTAGTAAGATCACAGATAAAGTCTGGTTAATAGTGTCTCCTACGTGTTAATACTATTATTAGTAATATGAACTATTTTAAATTAATTAATAATAATTTTACTAATAGTAACATTTATACTACTAATAATATTAGTAGTACTATTGATACTAGAAATATTTCTAGTAGTAATATTTATACTAGTAATAGTACTAGTGCTCTGTAGTATACAGTTATCATTATCCTTGTTCATGTAATCCTTTCATTGTCTGATCTTCATGTCTCATCATGTCCATCTTCAGTGCTAATTCCTGACGTGTCCGTCAAATCCTCATCGCCGCGGAGATCATCGCCATCATTGCCATGGGATAATATTGGATTGCTGTTGTTTTTCTGTCTCTCTCTGTCTCTCTCTCTCTCTCTCTCTCTGATAAGCAGGTAGACAGGTGTGCGTGTGTGTATTGTGCAGCTGTGTCAGTTTAGGCTCACTGACATGCCAACCATGTTTATTTACTTCTGTGTGTCAGTGCACACATTTGTTTATATTTACACACGCACACAAGCACGCACACACCCACACACACACACACGCACACAAGCACGCATGCACCCACACACACACACACACACACACACACACACGCACACAAGCACGCATGCGCACGCACACACACACACACACACACACACACACACACACACACACAGTACAGTGAGCAGGTGAACAGGTGGATGTGAATGTGTGTGTGATCCCTGCTACTAACAACACAACAGTCCGTCAATACAACAACTGCAGCAGTCTCTCGCACCTCCACATCCTCCCTCCACCTCCCCTCCCCCTTCTTCCCCCTCATCCTCCTCCCCCGCTCCCCTCCTCATCCTCCCTCCACCTCTCCTCCCCGCACCCCTCCTCCCCTCTCATCCCCCTCCTCCCCTCATCCTCCTCCTGCTCTGGGCTGTGTGAAGAATCTGTCCAAATGACCTGTCATACGGACGGCTTCTTGTAAATAAGCCTGGAAAGTGTGTCGCGGCGTCCTTCCCTCCACTGCCTCTCTCCTCCTCTCTTCCTCTCTAACATCCCTCTCTCTTTCTTTCTCTCTCCTCTACTGCCTTCTTCTCTCTCTTTCTCTGCCTCTCCCTCTGATCTTTCTCACCCCCTAGGTCTCTCTCTCTCTCTCTCTCTCTCTCTCTCTCTTTCCCTTCCTCTCCCTCTCCTCCTCTCTCTCTCTCTCTCTCTCTCTCTCTCTCTCTCTCTCTCTCTCTCTCTCTCTCTCTCTCTCTCTCTCTCTCTCTCTCTCTCTGGGAAGCAAGCGTTAGTCTATGTAGCTTGTCCTGTTTGCCTGCAGAGCGTTGGTTAGTTCCAGGTCTTACAGATCACAGCGGTAGCTTCACTGCAGGCTGCGTGCTGATTGGTCTACACACACACACACACACACACACGAGCACACACACCTATACACACGCATATACACATGCTAACGCTAGCACTGACCTCATTTAGCTTTACACAGTTTATGGGCATTTTATGGGGTTCAGATTTGTATCTGGATGCTTCAGAGTGTGTATGAGTGTTTGTATTTTCACTATGTACTTTCTACAAAAAGTAAAAATCATACCTTCAGCTTGGAAAACACATGTGTATGTGTGTGTGTGTGTGTGAGTGTGCACCGGTGCGTGTCTATATGTGTGTGTGTGTGTGTGTGTGTGTGTGTGCTGGTGCGTGTGTATATATGTGTGTGTGTGTATGTGTATGTGTGTGTGTGTGTGTGTGTATGAGTAGTTTCCAGGTTGGGTTTTTCTAAGTGGTGTGGTGGGGGTCAGGGCGGGGTCAGGGTTTTGGGGGTCAGATTCTACTCTGGAGGCTGTAATCATCCTGTTGACCTGCGTAACCATGGCAATCATCATTTCAACCTGTATAACCATGGCAATCATCCCTGGCCCTGGGGTTGGGGGTGAGGGCAGAGTATGGGGGGGGCGAGGGTACAGGCTGTTAATTTGGAGGGAGTAACATATAGACATTGCAAGGAGGAGGAGAGGACATACAAGAGGAGAGGAAAGGAGGATGGGAGTGGAGAGGAGGAGAGGTGAGGTGAGAGGAGTGATGAGGAGATAGAAGGAGAGAGGCGGCGAGTGCAGAAGGGAGAGAGGAGGGGATAGGAGAGAGGAGAGAGATAGTAAGACAGAGGGGGGAGCGTGTAACGATGCCGGAAGGCCATCATTTTTTTATTTCATTTAATTTTTTTGATGGCCGGATGGCCATCTTGTGTTGAGAGCCATCCAGACGGTAAGGGAAGGGTCCAGATGGAGGAGCAGGCGGGTATCGAACCTGCGACCTTCCTACCTCAAGGACACAGCCTGTTTAGACCAGTTCAAACCAGCCTGGTCTGAACCGTGCTTTGGTTAAACAGTTTAAACCCATCATGTTTAATCCTGACCTTTTTTAAACGAGTCTTGTTTAATCCTGATCTTGCCTTTGTTAAGCCTTGATCTAGTCTGAACCAGTTAAAACCAGTTTAAACCTTGCTCTTGTTTGAACCAGACTCTTTCATCCATCAAAGTGTGTCAACAGAGTTTCCCAGGGGGGGCCTTGGTTTACAGGGCTCAGATAACTCCCAGAAAACTCCACCACACGATATCCAAGCCCCCATTTATCGCACTTTTATTTCTAAATCCTTCCTTCACAGTAAAAGCCCTCCTCTGCCTGCTCCATTCAGGCTGGGTGTCTCTTTGTGTCAAGAGGATTCATTCATTGGTTCGTTTCCTCCAGGGCTGATAGCGCCTGTTAGCGAAAGAGCTAATCTGCACGGGGCTATAGATGTCTACGCAGAGGGGCTGATAGCACCTGTTAGCGCCTGTTAGTGGCTGTAAGCTAAAGAGCTCAATCCTGAGTGGTCGTGGATGAGCTCCCAGTAATCCCAACGTTTGGGGAAAGGGAACGGGATTGGAGGATTTCATCTTCGAGAGCCTGTTTTGATGGGACAAGGCCCTCGCTGTAGAGGGCAGTACCATCAATGGCTTTAGCAACATGCTAACACTGAAGTAGATAAGGTGCTACAAACTAATCTTTCAGCGCATCGCGATATACAAGGGCTCTTCCACGCACGCTGAGATACAATAGCTCAACGTGCACACCCACACACTGAGAGGCTAATGCTAATCCTCATGTGCTAATGAAATGTATGCCTAGAGGTGCTCGCAGCGCGCTACATCCATAAAGAAATATGATAGGAACTAGCTACTAGCGTAGCGCAGCTGATTAGCATACATGTCGGAGGAACATTCCTCCTAGCGATGTTTCTTTCAAACAGAGAGAGAGAGTCAGTAAGCAGATGCAGTAAAAATATGCTTGTGATATAATTACACAAAAGAACACAACAACACAAACAAAACAGGGATGACGTAAAAAAAACCTGTCATAAAAAATTAAATCAGTCACATTCGCTCCCTCTGTCTAGGCATGAGACTGGCAGTATCTTGGACAGCAAACACAACAGCAAAGAACATACTATTGCGTGACAAAAATAAAAACGCTATCGTGCAGAAAGAGAAAGTTAATTTTGTGATGCATACATTACACTGTAATAAAAACTCGTCCGGACACGCTAGGTTGGATAAACTTAAGCCATCTGATTTTTTTTTTGCCCCATTTTCGCGACAGTTAGTCAGGAATGACATCAGTACAGCGTTCCGACAACGTTCCGACGCCGAGGGAACGAGGACAAGATATCCTAATGAGCTGAACCTCCCTGGCGTGTCGTGTGACGTGTCGGGATTTCACGCTTTGATTTCTGCAGCGTTCCTCCACCTCCGCTCACTCAACGGATCCGGGGATGGATGTGGCGATGCTGTGGGGAGGAGGGTTGGGGCAGGGTGGGTAGGATGCTGTGGGGAGGAGGGATGGGGGAGGGTGGGTAGGATGCTGTGTGGAGGAGGGATGGGGGAGGGTGGGTAGGATGCTGTGTGGAGGAGGGATGGGGGAGGGTGGGGAGGAGGGTTGGGGGAGGGTGGGGAGGAGGGTTGGGGCAGGGTGGGTAGGATGCTGTGGGGAGGAGGGATGGGGCAGGGTGGGTAGGATGCTGTGGGGAGGAGGGATGGGGGAGGGTGGGGAGGAGGGTTGGGGGAGGGTGGGGAGGAGGGTTGGGGCAGGGTGGGTAGGATGCTGTGGGGAGGAGGGATGGGGCAGGGTGGGTAGGATGCTGTGGGGAGGAGGGATGGGGGAGGGTGGGTAGGATGCTGTGTGGAGGAGGGATGGGGGAGGGTGGGGAGGAGGGTTGGGGGAGGGTGGGGAGGAGGGTTGGGGGAGGACGGTTGGGGGAGGGTGGGTAAGATAATAAAATGAGAATACGAGCCAATCAATAGCAAGAGTAGCACCGTGTGAAGACATGCTGCGGCGGAGACACGCTTGTTGTGTAGCTTTAATTTAGCTTCCGGAAGGCGTTGATTTAAGGGAGGGAATGTGGCGGGAACAGCGTTGGCCTGGACACAAGTCTCACTGAGCATTACGCGTTCACAGAGGCTGACGCCGCACTGGCGTTTGGTTATGATCCTCTCTCTGATTGGTTGGTTTTACTGGGGTTTGAGGATACAGACGCCAGGACAGAATGGCATACAGATGATTGAATTCCTAAGCCTCTGCAGTAGGAGTGAGAGATAGAGGAGAGGGAGGGAGAGGAGGAGAAGGAGAGAGAGAGAGAGAGAAGGAGAGCGAGAGATAGGAAAAGGAAAGGAGCAAGAGTAGGAGAGAGAGAAAGATGGAGAGAGATAGGAGAGGAAGGGAATGAGAGCGAGAGGAGGAGAGGGAGAAAGATGAAGAGAGAGAGGGAAGAGGAGAGAGGAGAAGCAATGAGAGAGAGAAGGAGCAGGAGAGAGAAGAAAGATGAGGGAGGAGCAGGAGGAGCAGGAGGAGGAGGAGAGAGCTAAATTATGCATCTCGGATGCTCTCCAGGACGATGTTTTATTCTCCTTCCAATGGAACTGTGTAACGAGATGCAGATGCCACCTCCTCATTCCCTCATACCCCACCACGGATGACTTCAACATGAGTAGGAGCTCCTCCAGTCTTCTCTGCTCCAGACGAGTTTAGTTTGACTTCCGACCAAGCAGTTTATTGATCCAGGCGTATCTTCTTAAAAGAAATCTGTCAGGATGGATCCAAGAGCACATGATTCCATCCCTGTGCCGTATATTTCTATAGCGATGCCTCTGTAAGCGTTGATGACACTGTGTGCTGTCATCTGAATCAGAGGATTATGTGAGTGACTAATCCCTGTCTCTTCCACACACACCCCCGTTATAATCTGCTCTGAGATCAGGGGTTCACAACCCTAATTTTAGAGGGAAATCCTCGCTAATGCGCCATGCTAACGTTTGCCGGTGCTCGGGGAGCAGCGGCTACGCTACGTCTTTTCACGCTAGCTGGTTTTCAGCTGGCGCTTTCTTCTCCCATCCTTTCTTTATTTCTCTATGAGATGCGACCCACGTCACGAAGGCCTTTCTATCTGAAGTCACGGCTGCAGTGGATTAGCTCTGTGGGGGGTGGGGGGGCCGACAGCAGGGGGCCGGAGGACTCCTGATGGGTTTATTATTAGTAAAGAACAAGTGGGAGGTGGAGAGAAAGAAAGACAGCAAGTATTAGCTTTAAAGGAGACAGGAGCTCTGCTCTCCTGACATTAAAGACGACGGAAAATTGAAAATGAAGTTAAGTCCATCCAGAATGGAACCGGTGGTGTGTGTGTGTGTGTGTGTGTGTGGGGGGGGGGGGGGCAGGTTGCAACTAGAGAGTTGCTGGTTTGATTCCCCTCCTGGCTGGGGATGTGCACTTGAGCAAAATGACTCCCAACTCCTGACTACCTATCTCCTGTGTGGGTAAAGAGTGAGTCTGTTAGTGAATGGGTAGTCTCTGCCTATTCCATTCATTTGCACTATATCACCACCTATTGGTGATGAACGCTCCCCAGGTCCTATTTTACCGTTTTGTGTCACTTTGCCACCGCTAAACTCGATTTCTGTAGACGCTACTACATCACACGCATTGCTTAGTTACAGTGGGGTTTAAAAGAAGAGTATGTCTTCAAATCACTGTAGCATCAAGGTTATCCTATCCTTTTTTCAGTTTGGTGAGTTTTTCCCCGAAAGCAAAGGATCAAAATCCATGCACCACTAGCTAAGCTAAAGTTAGCGTTGCCAGGCTAGCTCTCCCAGCTGAGTCACCAGTTGTATCATAGCATACTGCCAAATGTCGAGCTAGCTTTCACAATTAATAATAAAGCCTGTTATACATATCGTTATAATTAGTGATGGGCCGTTATCGGCGTTACCGCGCTGCGATAACGCGCAGCGTTACCTAGGTAGCAAATACATATTATGGACACCTTCGACATCATTCAAAGGAGCCACCTTAATCTAGATTAACCTAGATTAATTTCAAGATTACCATTAGATTAATCTAGATTAAAGATTTTAATCTATGCCCATCTCTAGTTATAATACATTTGATTCATTTATTAACTGTATAAATGTATATGTATTTACAGAATGTTACTACCTGATGTTGAGAGGGGGTAGGGAAAGTCATTCTGGGTAACATAGGAAAATAGCACACTGGAGCAGATTGCAGGACGCCTGACATGACAGCCAGTGACAAATTGCAAGATAAGTACAATATTACACATATCGGAAAAATAGACGTTTTATAACAATGTTAAAGTGTTGTAGCCTGTATTCCTTTAAGCCGCGCAGCGTCATGAAGAAGCTTAGGCGATTGGCAGCATTGTCACTCAGAGAAATGTAGACTCGTAGAGGTATGGAAAGGCTGCCTCTGTGAGACTATTGAATGTGTGAATATGTGTGTGAAGGGGTGAATGCAAGGTATACTGTAGTTGTTCTGAGTGTAGTGAGGTAATGGGGCTGTTTAGAGATGAGCGTGTGATCGCTGGGACCCTGGGTGTTGTAGGGGTGCTGAGATAAAGAGGATCCAGATGTTCTCTCCTCACCAACATCAGGGAACAGAAACATGCAGTGGGAGAGAGAGAGAGAGAGAGAGAGAGAGGCTGGGCGGCCGAACTCATCCATTATTGCTGACAGTATTGATTGAGTTGGGGGCTAGGGGTGGGGTGGGATGGGGTGGGGGGACCGACTGGTGATGGATTCGAGCCACAGAAGAGAGAATGCTGACAGGGATGATATTTAGATGAGTCACGCGTCCAATCGCCACAAGAATCTGCAGTACTGTCGAGGGAAGCGCCATACATGGTCGTTCCTACAGTACTGACCGCTAAGAGATGCTATATATGGTCGTTCCTACAGTACTGACCGCTAAGAGATGCTATATATGGTCGTTCCTACAGTACTGACCGCTAAGAGATGCTATATATGGTCGTTCCTACAGTACTGACCGCTAAGAGATGCTATATATGGTCGTTCCTACAGTACTGACCGCTAAGAGATGCCATATATGGTTGTTCCTACGGTACTAACCGCTAAGACATGCCATAAAAGGGCCTTCGTGTAATACTGACCATGAGGAAGCACCATATATGGGTGGTCCTACAGTACTGACCACTAAGAGAAGCTATACATGGTCCTTCCTGTAGGACTGACCACTAACCGAAGCTATATATATGGTTGATCCTATGGTACTGACCACTAAGAGCCTCTATATATGGTTGTTCCTGTATCAGCGACCCCCCACATACACCTTGGAGGAAGCCAGTGTCTGTGACCTTGAAGGGTTCTCACTCAGCGTGTGATTGGTGCAGTTCTCAGCCAGCTGGCCTGTGATTGGAGGAGAGATTATATTGGTCCAGGGACTAACCAGGGAGTCCTCTCGTCAGCTAGATGTGTAAATTATGGTCTGGCGGAAACAGGAGGAAACAAAAAGCTCCTCTTTGTACCGAGATGTATGTGTGTGTATGTGTGTGTGTGTGTGTTTGTGTGTGTGTGTGTGTAGTTTGGTGTGTGCACATGTGCCTTCTTAAGATTGTGTGATGAATTAAGTCTGATAGTGTATATGTTAGTGTGAATGTGAATGCAAGCGTGTGAAAGTGTGTGTTGTGTGTGTGTGTATGTGTGTGTGTGTGTGTGTGTGTGTGTGTGTGTGTGTGTGTGTGTGTGTGTGTGTGTGTATGTGTGAGTGTGTGTTGTCCCCAGGTGTCTGATATCTGATCGTGTTGATTGATCAGACCAAGGAGAGGGTGACTTTCAGTTGGAGTCTCACTGCCAGGACACACACACACACACGCACACACACACACACACATACATATAGACCCCTATACGCACACAGATGCGCACACACTCACACACAGACCCCCATATACACACACACACACACACACACTTGTGCACATGCACACACATAGACATTCTGAAGCAGGCATTGTCTTAGAAACTGAAGACCTCCCACCTACCTACAGCCCATTTGCGGTTTTACACCAAAAAAATTGTATTTTGTATTTTCTTTCTCTAGTCTTCCAGGGCCGAGTGGAAGCAGGGTATGGGAGGGTTGCACATTTTAATAAAACATGAATGGAAGCAGCAGCAGATAGATCACTGCTGCCCACCAACATGCTGCAGTGTTCTCTCCACAAATGCTTTCTGCCAAAAGTCCTTTAAAGTCAAACCCATGTTGGATGGCCCAGTGTGAAACGCATTCTCACTTCCGTGGTGTTCACGTTGGAGGAGCTGGCCCCGCTGCCAAGGTCTGTGATTAATCTGGGGTCGACGCTCCGAGCTGCGACCACACACCTCCCTACTGCATCTATTTAACAGACGCTCAGCTGTTTCCGCTGTGTGTCTTTTCTCAGGTCAGCATCTCCCCCCGTGGTGTCGGTAATGTTTGTGTCTGTGTGCTCTGTGGCTTTTCGTCGTTTGTTGAGGAAACATTTTCTCTGAGGTGAGGTGGTCTCCGTTCCTCCGCTCCTCCTCGCGCTTCGCTCCGAATGCTTGTGTTCCCGTTTCGATTCCAGTTTGTTTTTGGGTAAACACTGCGACATGGCATGCGTCAAACCGCTTCCCTGTGGGTCTGATTTGCATTAGTTTGTCTTTTCGAGGCGACAT
>JAOPHQ010002310.1:162500-172610 GCA_030340625.1 Merluccius polli
CTATATTATAGCAGAACTTCCTGGCGGGGGGGGGGGGGGGGGGGGGTGCACAGACCCTGGGCCGGAAACCATAAACTGCAAGGGGCAGAGTCACGCCTTGTTTCCTGTTTCGTTTCGAGATAATCTACCGAAGAAAACTAATTTGCGTGAGAGGACGAAGCTTTCAGAATGGGATTTTAATAATACTATTTATACGCAGTGTTGATTTGCAACCTTTACAAACACTTTACAGTTTACTACTGCTGGCCGAGTTTGTGTTTGTCAGATCCCCGCCTCCAGCAACATGATTGGTCGAAACAAATATAAAGCGAAAGAAAGTGAAATGATATTCATCTAAAGCCTGATTGAGATTAGTGAGTAATCTACATGTAAGAGGTATTGATTTAGAATGCAATATATATTTTGCATGTATAACATTGTCACTAGAAATAACTGAAAACCCCTCATCAGTTTCATTGTTGAATGTAGATGATATCTGATGATCTCTCTCTCTCTCTCTCTCTCTCTCTCTCTCTCTCTCTCTCTCTCTCTCTCTCTCTCTCTCTCTCTCTCTCTCTCTCTCTCTCTCTCTCTCATACACATCCTCATCTACATCACCTTCATCACCTGACAGCCCAGTGTGGTGAGAGCTCTGGATCTCCTCTGAGGAGGAGCAAAGAAGCAGGTCCTGGGATAGGGAGAGCAGCAGGAGGAACTTTATCTCCTCCTAGGATTGAACAGTCACTTCTAATCAGAGGAGCAATTCACCAGACTAGGAGATGGGGCGGTGGGTGCTTTCACCGTGGAAACTGGAGGCTGCGCTCTGAGGGCAGGGGGCTAGCGCTAACAGTGGGGTGATGGATGAGCTTCAGTCTGCTGCTAATGTTAGCTTTAGCCTGCTGCTAATGCTAAGCTGCGGTAGCACAGGGGCTAGCTGTCTGTCCCCTGACATGTTAAGCTGCAGACGACAAGAGACAGCACTTAGAGAGCACCCCACACACACACACACTTAAAAACGCACACACACACATGCACACGCACACACACACAAACATGGGCACGCACACACACACACACACACACACGCGCGCACACACACACACATGCACACTGTACATCACTGTACTTTTCAGTGTGTAATTAATGAGTTGTGTTGGGACCTGCTAACAGTCCTGAACTCCGTAATTATATCCATACAGGGACCACCGGCGTATACAGCATGACCTTTAACCTCTGCCAACTCTCTGAGCTCACGTCACATTAAAACCAAACCCTCAGGTCTCAAGGTTTTGGGCCACACTGCCCTCGGTGGCCAGCGGTGGGACTGCAACATTCGGGCCATATGCGAGCCAGTGGAAAAGCACACGGCTCAAAAACTATCTAAAAATAAACTGAACACTGCTCAAGGTGAAAATATGCTGTTTATTTTAAGGCATTTATTTACATATTTATAAGTCACCCAATGCCTCAAAGTCATTTTAGTTTGTTTCATACCATACATATCTGTGGTCCGGGAGCTTTTGTAGCTTGGTCTCCAGGACCGTTTGCTGGACATTTTCCAACCGAGCTTGAATTCTTAATGTGATTCTGTGCGCATTCTTCTTTGCGACAACGCAAAAGTATGCAGCGGTACAGTAATGTTGTGAACAAACCCGTTACGGGTTTTCACTTAAGCCACATGATTGGAAGTGCGCTCCAGTTCACTGACGGGCACACAGGGGAACGAGAGAAATGCATTGCCAGCTGCCGCTTATGTTCAGGTGTATAAAGCCCCTTTCCCACTAACACTCACTAACGTCTATATGTAGGCTATGTTATAAGCCTTAGGCTACATTATGTCCTGACATTCCTGCTTAAAACCTGAACCCATGTGTTACTGACGTTACAGGAACTTATTTTAAAAGGGACAATCATAACAATGTAACAAGTCGAAAATTCACCACGTTGGTTTTGTTTCCCACCAGTTGCCAAGAAGCGCAGCGTTATCATTCATTTAGTCTCCCTCCATGGGAAATATAGTCTCTAGACTTTGTGTTTTGTTTTTGGATGAGCTGGTGCATCGTCAGCTTCCAACTCCTGGCATAACGTTAGCGTGAGCAATAGCCACATACGACTTCACGCCGCTGCTCATTGCAGCGATGTGAACGGTCCGGTTTCAGAATGTTATCTTGTGATTCTTTTGCAAGAAGTTTTGTTAAAAAATCTTCGACGAGACGCGAATGCAGTAAATGGGGCGAAACAGATTTATGAACACCTCCCAACTACTATTGGAATGTGTGAAGTGTGATACTTTCATTGGTCAGTCGACAAACCTATCTTGCTATGTGTGAAAGCTGGAAACCTAATTTTATTTAAATTTTAATTAAAAGAAAATTCCACTTCTCTGATTCGTCACACCCCTATCACATGACCCTTTCCGGAAGAAAACAAACCTCAAACAAACCCCCAAATCTTAACCGCCTCAGCCTCGAGGCGGTTAATTCAACATGGATAACGAATTACAGGTGTTGATTTGTAGTATTTTCTGTAGTACTTTCTGCAACTAAGCAACCAACCGCAGAGTAGTTTATACCGGCACACACATGCCCAGTGTATGTGAGTGGTCATGTGATATGCGTTTTCAGAGTATGGGTGGAGATTCTTTCTGAAACGTTGTGAGGATGGACATCATTTTCGTTTTTAAACCACCGTGTGGATGTAGACTTAATGAGTTTAGGCCTATTCGTTTTATAGGCAATTTTTATGAAAAAAGAGTCTTTTTTTTGTGAAAAAAGACTGCGATAGTTTCTACCAATTTATACATCAAAAGTCAGTGTTGGGAGTTGTGTCATGTATTCCTATGTAAACTATGCATCATCCTCATTTTCCTTTGTGTGCTGGTAAAGTATTGTATACAGTCTTATAGGTTACACACCAGCCAACTCCACGGTCGTGTAATTGCAGGCAGCTTCGTGGCATTTTATACAATTCTGAAGCAGCGGTGGTAATAATTTTGCAGGGGCAACGGAAATGGCAACCCTGACTTTTTGACCACGTTAGCTTCTAGTTCAGTGCTTAATAGAACCAGCTGTGCATCAGCAACTAATAAATGGAACAATAATGTAAGATAAGATAAGATGGCTTATTAGTTATTAATCCAAGACAGGAAATTCAGGTGTCCCAGCATAAAGCGCAGGACGGTTATAGAAATAGAGATACGAAGAAACAAGGTGAAGAGATACACATTTTTGCAAAAAAGACAAAAAACAAATACAGAATAATATATATTTTACACCAATGTGTCGTGTCATTGGATAATTAAAAAAATACAGCAAGATGACCTTTGGTGGATGGTAGCTGTGCAGCTGTGTGTGAGACACACTCTCTCTCTAATCTCTCTCTCTAAGAAGGAGGAGAGGAGAGGATGATGAGAGGAGGAGGAGAGGAGGAGGATGAGGAGATGAAATGAAGAGGAGGAGGAGATGAGCTGAAGAGGAGGAGAGGAGAGGATGACAAGTGGAGGAGGAGGAGGAGGAGAGGAGTGGATGATGAGTTGTCATGGAATATATGAATAATACAACACAAAAGATATATAAGCTTCTATTAAATAAATAAGCCTTTGTATAAAGTATCTCTGCACATAGAAATAGCCCCTCCTTCTCTCCAATAGAAAGGTGTCAAGTTAGTTAGCATTCACATTGCCACTGCAGCCTCGAAGTCTGGTACTATGGCCCTGCTTATCTACTCACTTCTTTATTGTGTAGATTCCTTTAGTTGCCTAGCGTCCTTGCAGACATGTCTACTTCCCCCATAGTGTATTGCAAATTAACTTGTCCTTTCCCGCCATGACTGGCCACCAGTGTTGTAGTACTCGAGTCCGGGACTCGGACTCGAGTCCGACTCGTGAGCTAAATTTAGAGACTCGTGACTTGACTTGGACTCGAGCATTAGGGACTCGAGAATTAAGACGAGGACTCGACTTTTTTTTAATGTCATTAGGCTATAATTGTAATATGCCATTATTCTATAATTTGGTATATGATTAGTGCAAGGGAATGTTACTGCTTCATGTCATACATCACACGTAACTAAGTTAATAACATAACTGACGTAACGTAATTACGTATCTACGTAAATAACCCACACAGCAAAAGGACTCCGCGACGGATCCGCCGCGGAGGTATCGCGGCTTTCGCAAACGGATCCGCGAAACACTAGTGAGTTAAAAACAGTAAAATACATATGAAAGTTCATAGCTGCCGCCATTAGGACGCGCCTATGAGCTGCGGCACAACAGTTATGTTTTTTTTAAAGTGTAACAACATGTATGCTTACTTTAGTGCTGACTCGGACTCGACTCGGACTCGATGTGGATCAATAGGGACTCGACTCGGACTTGACTCGTATGAGTAGTGGACTCGACTCTGACTTTTTTTTAATGACTTGGACTTGACTCGGACTCGGACACTGGAGACTCGAGCCTGGACTCGGACTCGAGGCATAGTGACTCGACTACAATACTGCTGGCCACAGCCTAGGCCAACACTTGACTGCCATGATGGTCACTCCCCTCACCTCACCTTTGTTTCCTTTGTTGTTACTGCCCACAATATGAAAGTTTCCTGATAAGAATCATGCACACCCACGTCTCATTGAAGATGCTTGATAAATGCTGCCATGTGTCTTAATCATGATCATGCCTTAAATAAATCAAATACTTTGCTTTCAAGAAGTGTCCTAATTTCCTATAAGTGGAGGAGGAGGAGGAGGAGGAGGAGGAGGAGGAGGAGGAGGAGGAGGAGGAGGAGGAGGAGGAATGGAGGTGGTGGAGGTGGATGAGGTGGAGGAGAAGGAGAGGAGGGGGAGAAGGAGATGAGATGAAGAGGAGGAGGGGGAGAAGGAGATGAGATGAAGAGGAGGAGGGGGAAGAGGAGATGAGATGTAGAGGAGGAGGAGGGGGAGGAGGAGATGAGATGAAGAGGAGCAGTTGAGATGAAGAGGAGGAGAAGGAGAGGAGAGGAGAGGAGAGGGAGAAGGAGATGGGATGAAGAGGAGGAGGGGGAGGAGGAGATGAGGAGGAGGAGGAGAGGGGCAATAGAGCACAACATCTCTCCAGTGGCCTCAGGGTTCAGAGCTCTGGTCCAGTCTTCATCAACGTCAAGCACTTTGAGACAACTGATGACTCTAACTATATATATATATATACACACACGTACACATGCATACACATACTATACGTACAAATACACACATATATCCACATCTATACACACACACACACACAGCAGTCAGCGGCATTTAACCACAGTTGAACCCAGGAGTTAAACATGCCTGATAACACATGACAGGATGACTCAACAACAGGAGACCAGAGAGAGCGAGAGAGAGAGGAACTGTGTGTTAGTGTGTATTTGATGCGTTGCTGTGTGTTGCTGTCACCGTGTGTGTGACTGCAGTGTGTGATGGTTTGTGTATCAGAAGTGACAGATTCGGTTTTGTCTTTGGCGCGGTCACGCAGTCAAATGCGCTTTTATTTTTGAAAGCATGCGTAGTGTACTTCCTGTTCGCATAAGGAGGGTGGAGGAAGCTTTTAATGTGACCGGAGATATGCTCTGTGGCTAAACAGATGAGATGCAACTATATGAGTTAGGCGGGTGAAGAATTGCATGTAAAAACAATCTTGTTATCCTGTTATCTGGAGCGAGATATGGTAACACTGCAACTCACGTTTCCTTCATTTCAATTTCAATTGTAATTGCTTCGTTGGCATGACGAATCAAATGTTTTCATTGCTAAAGTGTACAAAAACCTAACTGGGTAATATTGGTATATTCGATGTTGCTTGTAATTCTATTCCAGGTTACTATATTCTATGTTGGTGTCTGTAGCATCTATTCCTCTAGGAGACACTTGTCATCTTTCACATCAACACTTGTCCTACAAAGTCACCTACACACTCACACACACACACACACACACACACACACACACACACACACACACACACACACACACACACACACACACACACACACAGCCATATGTATTGGTATTCATCTCTCACACAGTTCAGAAATATTCCCTTACTCCATCCCTCTCCTCTCATCTCCTCTCCTTCACTCTGTCCTTCCCATTCCCTCCTCTCATCTTATCCTCCCCTCCCCCACCTCTCTCCCCCTCCTACCTGTACCCCATTGTGGCTCTAAACATCTCATCTCCCCTCCTCTCCATCTCTCCTACTCCTCATCATATCTCCTTCTCCCCCTCTCTCCTCTCCCCTCCTCCCCTTCCCTCCTCCTCCTCCTCCTCCTCCCCCTCTCAGTCCTCTGTCCCCCATGGTGGCTCCATAGAACGGCATCTGAACTATTTTATTCTTGGAGGCGATGGTGGGAACGGCAGAGCTGGCTATGGGGGGGGGGGGGGGGGGGGGGGGGGGGGTGGTACCCAGGGGCCCCTGGGAGCCAAGCGGTGCCCCCCCGTGCATGTCAATGAGGAACCCATTCAATTAGTGTGGCTGTGTGGACCCTGATGCTGATCAGCCCAGACAGGCCATGGAGGAGGAGGAGAAGGAGTGGGAGGGGGAGGAGGAGGAGGAGGAGGGGGGGGGAGGAGGAGAAGGAGTGTTCGTTCACTGATTAGAAGGCAGAAAGCAGACAGAGGAGGAGGAGGAGGAGGAGGAGGAGGAGGAGGAGGAGGAGGACGGTTTCAGAGGCTGAGAGAGAAAGAGAGGGGGAATGAGGTTGTGAGAAACTAAAGGAGACCAGTTGTACGTGTCACTCCATCACACCGCCGACCGCCCCAAACTGGATCTGGACGCAACGCGAGATCAATAACACTCCAGGATCTGGACCCCAGCAGGGAGAGAGAAACAGTCGCGGCTCCTCTACTTGTTATTTCTGGGGACAACGGGGGCTTCCACATGGGTTCCTAGCGATTAGATGTGATTGGAAATGTCACCCCCCTGCCCTTGGGGGAGCTAATGGGCCCTTCCCCGCGGCGGTCCTTGCCGATTGGCTGATTGCTAAGCATGTCAGCATGACGGCGCGCCAGAGTGGTCAGTTCCCCCCACGCGCCGCGCCCGACGGTTCTCGGTTTAGCCGAAGCCTCGCAGCTTGGTGCTCCTCGAATCACCACTTATCACGTTCGCCTTCTCAGCCGCTATCCTGTTATCACATCACCACCACGTGAGGCATTATTATAGCATTAGGACAAGCTGCTATTTCACTCCTATTTACCATTTGGCAGACACTTTTATCCAAGGCAACTTACAGTGAAAGTCCCCCCCCCGCCCGCCCCGCCAACGCCAACGCCAAACACTGTGACAATGGCCAAGACATATAAACCTTGAGGAAGACGTCTACAGGCCTGTGTGTCTGTGTACCGCCTACTTCCAGAACACACCGACTGTTCTCACATTCGCATACACACACACACACACACACAGCAGAGAGAGAGAGACAGAGACAGAGCGAGAGAGGTATGGAGGGAGGACGGGAGGAGGAGAAGGAGGAGGAGGAAAAGAGAATGGCCAAACCAGTGTGCTGCAAGGTTTTTAATCATATTCTCCACGGTTGCCGCCACCCGCGTGTCACCAGTGCTTGTTGCTTATTTAATAATTCATCCCTGAGCCGCTGACCCACTCAATTAAAACCTCCAGCGCTCCGCCGGCGCCTCGTTCCCCAGAACAGACAAACAAACTCTCTCATCTCCATACAGACGGGGGCTGGCCCAGAAACAGGCAGAGAGGGGGGGCCGCGGCTGGGTCGTTGGAAGGGGAGAAGCGGATGAAAGAGGTGGAGGTAAACAGAGGAGCGGACGGACGGGAGATGTCATGTTGGAAACCCTGACTCTCACCGCCAGAATCAGGACAGACAGAGGAGGAGGAAGAGATGTTGGCAGTGTTGGTGGTGAAGAGAGTGGTGATGGTGTTGATGGTGTTGGTGAAGGGAGTGGTGGTGGTGGTGGTGGTGGTGGTGATGGTGGTGGTGGTGGTGGTGGTGGTGATGGTGATGGTGGTGATGATGAAGGTTGTGATGATGAAGGTCATGATGGAGGAGTTGGTGGTGGTGATGGAGAGAAGTCGACAGTTGACAGAGAGAGAGGGACACAGAGAGAGAGAGAGAGAGAGAGAGAGAGAGAGGGGGACACAGAGAGCAAGGGACAGAGAGAGAGAGAGACATTGATGGTGTGCAGTGCAGCAGAAACAAAGCGTGGCAGGGGTCTCTGGTGATGGAGGAACTCACTGCTTAAGAAACCCAGCAGGAGGAGAGGACAAATCAATTCCTCAACCAATTAAATATCTCCTCACACTGCACTGGGGTGTGTGTTTGTGTGCATGTGAGTGTATGTGCATGTGTGTGCTTGTGTGTGTGCATGTGTGTGTTTGCGTGTGTGTGTGTGTGTGTGTGTGTGTGTAAAGGAAGGTGCAGGCTTGAGGTCTTTGAAAACCTAGAGAGAATTGAACAGATTTAATTAAGACCCCAACAAGTCCTGTGATTGGTGGAGAGGGAGTGTGAATTTCAATGGACCTCTGGCAGAACTGATGATGTCATCAATACGCCAGACTAATTTCAAAAAGCGATACACATTAACCAGGGAAGGTAAATAGTAACATGTACTGCTGCGCACAGCTGCTCTGATACACACACATACACGCACACGCACACACACACACACACACACACTAACACACACACTAACACACGCAAAGACACATTCACTGGCACTGACACACAAACATACACACTAACACTCTCACTGATTCCCACACTAATGCACACATTAACACACACACACACACACACACACATATACACACATAGATAAACACATGCAACACGCACTATACAACACACACACACACTCACACATAGATAGATAAACACACACACACACGTTCAGGCAATGCGGCAGTGGAACTCCCTCCCCTCCCTACTGTTTCCACGGCAACAAGATCGGTTTCTGGCGTTGAAAAAATAGGGACAGCAGCAGCCTCTAGGGGGCGAATGAGAGAGAGAGAGAGAAAGAAAGAGAAAGAAAGTGAGAGAGAGAGAGAAAAAGAGAGAGAGAGAGAGAGAGAAAAAAAAAGAGAGAAAAAAAGAGAGAGAAAGCGAGAGAGAGAGAGAGAGGGAGAGGGAGAGAGGGGAGATGGACCAAAGGAAGAGTGTGGTCTAACTAGTGGTTAACTCTCTCTCTCTCTCCTCTCCCACCTCTCTCTTGATTGGCAGGTCAAATATTTACTCATGGAAGTTCGGAGGCATAGCTGTGTGTGTGTGTGTGTGTGTGTGTGTGTGTGTATGTGCGTGCTTGTGCGTGTATCTGTGTGTGAGTGTAGGATGGAGGACGGACGAGTTCATGGTTTGGTCATCGTGTTGAGCAGAGAAGATGCTAATCTACTCTAACACTGTCCAACCTCAAGCTCTAGAGAACCAGCTGGATTCAGCTGTTTATAACTCCACTGTAAAACATGTTTTCTGCAGCTCGCCCGCTCGCTTGCTACTGTTGTTCAACGTGCAGAACTCGCATTCCTCTACCGAGGAGAAACATCAAGATCCTCCATTTTTTGGGGGGGGTTTGAGTTTGAGATGTGCACATATGAGCGCAATTTGCGACACCACAAGGAGCGCTGCCCTATCATGGGCCGCTATGCAAGTCCATGTTAATTATGTCGCGGATACTCGAGGGCAGGGGGTCGGGTTGTGTGTGAGGGGGTTGCGGGGGGGGGGGTTATATCCTTGGATCCTGGCATAGTCATAATAGTCATAATTGATTATTTGTTTATTCATGAACAAATAATTAATTCATAATTATAAACTAATTATGAACTAATCATTATTCAGTATAACATGTTTTTTTTTTAATGTGAAGGGAACAGACTGCTTTGGGACAGATATATAAAGAGTGGTTTAACATTCAGCCAAACAAGGAAGAAGGGACGTCTGTTCTACAGGAGGTTCTAGTGTTTCTAAATGGTAAATATACCGCTTTTCTGACATGTGGCCACTCAAAGCGCCTTACAATTAGTGCCTCACATTCACCCATTCATACACACCGCACATGGCTGACACCGACGCCGGTGTCAACCATGCCAGGGAACAGCCCGCTCGTCGGGAGCAGTTAGGGTCAGGTGTCTTGCTCAAGGGACACCTCGAC
>JAOPHQ010002311.1:0-12500 GCA_030340625.1 Merluccius polli
TCCCAAGGTTATTTCCTGCTATTACAACTCTTTACAGAATACATTTCAGTAAGGTAAATCGGAAACTAAAACAGCGTCAAAAATAAACACCTGCCACCAGCCAATGATGGAAAGACATGTCCCATTATAGGACATGTCTCATTGAGAATCAGCCAGATCTACTTAGACCCAAGATAATTGGAGGAGCCCTCTCCCTTTCCTTGCATAGTCGCTCAGATCAACTACTCAATAAAGCAAGGTAGTACTAGGTGAATCCGTGGTCACAAGGGCATTTACAGCTTTTTGAACTCTTAGCTTTTTGAGAATCAGCCAAATCTGGTAAACCTACTTAGACCCATGTCCAAGAACATTTTGTGGGCGTCGCTTCCAGAGCTCTGTCCAGTGTTCAAGACTACCTGTATAGGTGCTAGGCTGAGGTCTTCTTGAGCTTGTCATGGACATGTGACCATCTCAAAAAATCTGCATCTTCTGGCTCGTTGGTCTAGGGGTATGATTCTCGCTTAGGGTGCGAGAGGTCCCGGGTTCAAATCCCGGACGAGCCCTTTCCCTTACCTTGCATAGTCGCTCAGTTCAACTACTCAATAAATCAAGGTAGTATTGGTGAAACTGTGTTCAAAAGGGCAATTCCTTCTTTTACAACTCTTTACAGAATACATTTCAATAAGGTTAATCGAAAACCAAAACAGGGTAAAAAATAAATACCTGCCACCAGCCTATGATGGAAAGATTTGACCATTATAGGACAGCTCTCATTGACAATCAGCCAAATCTGGTAAACCTACTTAGACCCAAGATAATTGGAGGAGCCCTCTCCCTTTCCTTGCATAGTCGCTCAGATCAACTACTCAATAAAGCAAGGTAGTACTAGGTGAATCCGTGGTCACAAGGGCATTTACAGCTTTTTGAACTCTTAGCTTTTTGAGAATCAGCCAAATCTGGTAAACCTACTTAGACCCATGTCCAAGAACATTTTGTGGGCGTCGCTTCCAGAGCTCTGTCCAGTGTTCAAGACTACCTGTATAGGTGCTAGGCTGAGGTCTTCTTGAGCTTGTCATGGACATGTGACCATCTCAAAAAATCTGCATCTTCTGGCTCGTTGGTCTAGGGGTATGATTCTCGCTTAGGGTGCGAGAGGTCCCGGGTTCAAATCCCGGACGAGCCCTTTCCCTTACCTTGCATAGCCGCTCAGTTCAACTACTCAATAAATCAAGGTAGTATTGGTGAAACTGTGTTCAAAAGGGCAATTCCTTCTTTTACAACTCTTTACAGAATACATTTCAATAAGGTTAATCGAAAACCAAAACAGGGTAAAAAATAAATACCTGCCACCAGCCTATGATGGAAAGATTTGACCATTATAGGACAGCTCTCATTGACAATCAGCCAAATCTGGTAAACCTACTTAGACCCAAGATAATTGTGAGGGCGTCGCTTCCAGACCTATGTCAAGTGTTCAAGACTGCCTTATATAGCTGCTAGGCTGAGCTCTTTTTGACCTTGTCTTGGACACGTGACCATCTCTAAAATTCTGCATCTTCTGGCTCGTTGGTCTAGGGGTATGATTCTCGCTTTGGGTGCGAGAGGTCCCGGGTTCAAATCCCGGACGAGCCCTCTCCCTTTCCTTGCATAGTCGCTCAGATCAACTACTCAATAAAGCAAGGTGGTACAAGCTGAATTCCTGTTCACAAGGGCTTTCACACCATTTTGGACTCTTGCAGAATACATTTCAGTAAAGGTAATGGAAAACCACAGCAGGGTCAAAAATAAACACCAGCCACCAGCCAATGATGGAAAGATTTGACCATTACAGGACAACTCTCATTGACAATCAGCCAAATCTGGTAAACCTACTTAGACCCAAGTCCACCAGAAGTGTATGGGCATGGGCTCTAGAGCTCGGTCGAGCCTTCGAGACTGCCTGTATAGGTGCTCGTCTGAGCTCTTTTTGAGGTTGTCGTGGACATGGGACCATCTTTGAAACTCTGCATCGTGTGGCTCGTTGGTCTAGGGGTATGATTCTCGCTTAGGGTGCGAGAGGTCCCGGGTTCAAATCCCGGACGAGCCCTTTCCCTTACCTTGCATAGTCGCTCTGTTCAACTACTCAATAAATCAAGGTAGTACTAGGTGAAACTGTGTTCAAAAGGGCAATTCCTACTTTTATAACTCTTAGCTTTTTGAGAATCAGCCAAATCTGGCAAACCTACTTAGACCCATGTCCAAGAAAATTTTGTGGGCGTCGTTTCCAGAGCTCTGTCCAGTTTTCAAGACTACCTGTATAGGTGCTAGGCTGAGCTCTTTTTGAGCTTGTCTTGGACATGTGACGATCTCTAAAAGACTGCATCTTCTGGCTCGTTGGTCTAGTGTTATGATTCTCGCTCTGGGTGCGAGAGGTCCCGGGTTCGAATCCCCGACGACCCCTCTACCTTTCCTTGCAAAGTCGCTCAGATCTACTACTCAATAACGCAAGGTGGTACAAGGTGAATTCCTGTTCACAAGGGCTTTCACACCTTTTTGGACTCTTGCAGAATACATTTCAGTAAAGGTAATGGAAAACCACAGCAGGGTCAAAAATAAACACCAGCCACCAGCCAATGATGGAAAGATTTGACCATTACAGGACAGCTCTCATTGACAATCAGCCAAATCTGGTAAACCTACTTAGACCCATGTCCAACATAAGTGTATGGGCATGGGCTCTAGAGCTCGGTCGAGCCTGCCTGTATAGGTGCTCGTCTGATCTCTTTTTGAGCTTGTCGTGGACATGGGACCATCTTTGAAGGTCTGCATCATGTGGCTCGTTGGTCTAGAGGTATGATTCTCGCTTCGGGTGTGAGAGGTCCCGGGTTCAAATCCCGGACGAGCCCTCTCCCTCGTCCAAAGATGTGGATACAGGACAACCGCTCCATACAGGAACATAGTACAAGGTGAAACTGTGTTCCCAAGGTTATTTCCTGCTATTACAACTCTTTACAGAATACATTTCAGTAAGGTAAATCGGAAACTAAAACAGCGTCAAAAATAAACACCTGCCACCAGCCAATGATGGAAAGACATGTCATACCAGATCTGGCTGATTGAGAATCAGCCAGATCTGGTAAACCTACTTAGACCCAAGATAATTGGAGGAGCCCTCTCCCTTTCCTTGCATAGTCGCTCAGATCAACTACTCAATAAAGCAAGGTAGTACTAGGTGAATCCGTGGTCACAAGGGCATTTACAGCTTTTTGAACTCTTAGCTTTTTGAGAATCAGCCAAATCTGGTAAACCTACTTAGACCCATGTCCAAGAACATTTTGTGGGCGTCGCTTCCAGAGCTCTGTCCAGTGTTCAAGACTACCTGTATAGGTGCTAGGCTGAGGTCTTCTTGAGCTTGTCATGGACATGTGACCATCTCAAAAAATCTGCATCTTCTGGCTCGTTGGTCTAGGGGTATGATTCTCGCTTAGGGTGCGAGAGGTCCCGGGTTCAAATCCCGGACGAGCCCTTTCCCTTACCTTGCATAGTCGCTCAGTTCAACTACTCAATAAATCAAGGTAGTATTGGTGAAACTGTGTTCAAAAGGGCAATTCCTTCTTTTACAACTCTTTACAGAATACATTTCAATAAGGTTAATCGAAAACCAAAACAGGGTAAAAAATAAATACCTGCCACCAGCCTATGATGGAAAGATTTGACCATTATAGGACAGCTCTCATTGACAATCAGCCAAATCTGGTAAACCTACTTAGACCCAAGATAATTGTGAGGGCGTCGCTTCCAGACCTATGTCAAGTGTTCAAGACTGCCTTATATAGCTGCTAGGCTGAGCTCTTTTTGACCTTGTCTTGGACACGTGACCATCTCTAAAATTCTGCATCTTCTGGCTCGTTGGTCTAGGGGTATGATTCTCGCTTTGGGTGCGAGAGGTCCCGGGTTCAAATCCCGGACGAGCCCTCTCCCTTTCCTTGCATAGTCGCTCAGATCAACTACTCAATAAAGCAAGGTGGTACAAGCTGAATTCCTGTTCACAAGGGCTTTCACACCATTTTGGACTCTTGCAGAATACATTTCAGTAAAGGTAATGGAAAACCACAGCAGGGTCAAAAATAAACACCAGCCACCAGCCAATGATGGAAAGATTTGACCATTACAGGACAACTCTCATTGACAATCAGCCAAATCTGGTAAACCTACTTAGACCCAAGTCCACCAGAAGTGTATGGGCATGGGCTCTAGAGCTCGGTCGAGCCTTCGAGACTGCCTGTATAGGTGCTCGTCTGAGCTCTTTTTGAGGTTGTCGTGGACATGGGACCATCTTTGAAACTCTGCATCGTGTGGCTCGTTGGTCTAGGGGTATGATTCTCGCTTAGGGTGCGAGAGGTCCCGGGTTCAAATCCCGGACGAGCCCTTTCCCTTACCTTGCATAGTCGCTCTGTTCAACTACTCAATAAATCAAGGTAGTACTAGGTGAAACTGTGTTCAAAAGGGCAATTCCTACTTTTATAACTCTTAGCTTTTTGAGAATCAGCCAAATCTGGCAAACCTACTTAGACCCATGTCCAAGAAAATTTTGTGGGCGTCGTTTCCAGAGCTCTGTCCAGTTTTCAAGACTACCTGTATAGGTGCTAGGCTGAGCTCTTTTTGAGCTTGTCTTGGACATGTGACGATCTCTAAACGACTGCATCTTCTGGCTCGTTGGTCTAGTGTTATGATTCTCGCTCTGGGTGCGAGAGGTCCCGGGTTCGAATCCCCGACGACCCCTCTACCTTTCCTTGCAAAGTCGCTCAGATCTACTACTCAATAACGCAAGGTGGTACAAGGTGAATTCCTGTTCACAAGGGCTTTCACACCTTTTTGGACTCTTGCAGAATACATTTCAGTAAAGGTAATGGAAAACCACAGCAGGGTCAAAAATGAACACCAGCCACCAGCCAATGATGGAAAGATTTGACCATTACAGGACAGCTCTCATTGACAATCAGCCAAATCTGGTAAACCTACTTAGACCCAAGATAATTGTGAGGGTGTTGCTTCCAGACCTATGTCGAGTGTTCAAGACTGCCTTGTATAGCTGCTAGGCTGAGCTCTTTTTGAGCTTGTCTTGGACACGTGACCATCTCTGAAAGTCTGCATCTTCTGGCTCGTTGGTCTAGGGGTATGATTCTCGCTTTGGGTGCGGGAGGTCCCGGGTTCAAATCCCGGATGAGCCCTCTCCCTTTCCTTGCAGAGTCGCTCAGATCAACTACTCAATAAAGCAAGGTGGTACAAGGTGAATTCCTGTTCACAAGGGCTTTCACACCATTTTGGACTCTTGCAGAATACATTTCAGTAAAGGTAATGGAAAACCACAGCAGGGTCAAAAATAAACACCAGCCACCAGCCAATGATGGAAAGATTTGACCATTACAGGACAGCTCTCATTGACAATCAGCCAAATCTGGTAAACCTACTTAGACCCATGTCCAACATAAGTGTATGGGCATGGGCTCTAGAGCTCGGTCGAGCCTGCCTGTATAGGTGCTCGTCTGATCTCTTTTTGAGCTTGTCGTGGACATGGGACCATCTTTGAAGGTCTGCATCATGTGGCTCGTTGGTCTAGAGGTATGATTCTCGCTTCGGGTGTGAGAGGTCCCGGGTTCAAATCCCGGACGAGCCCTCTCCCTCGTCCAAAGATGTGGATACAGGACAACCGCTCCATACAGGAACATAGTACAAGGTGAAACTGTGTTCCCAAGGTTATTTCCTGCTATTACAACTCTTTACAGAATACATTTCAGTAAGGTAAATCGGAAACTAAAACAGCGTCAAAAATAAACACCTGCCACCAGCCAATGATGGAAAGACATGTCATACCAGATCTGGCTGATTGAGAATCAGCCAGATCTGGTAAACCTACTTAGACCCAAGATAATTGGAGGAGCCCTCTCCCTTTCCTTGCATAGTCGCTCAGATCAACTACTCAATAAAGCAAGGTAGTACTAGGTGAATCCGTGGTCACAAGGGCATTTACAGCTTTTTGAACTCTTAGCTTTTTGAGAATCAGCCAAATCTGGTAAACCTACTTAGACCCATGTCCAAGAACATTTTGTGGGCGTCGCTTCCAGAGCTCTGTCCAGTGTTCAAGACTACCTGTATAGGTGCTAGGCTGAGGTCTTCTTGAGCTTGTCATGGACATGTGACCATCTCAAAAAATCTGTATCTTCTGGCTCGTTGGTCTAGGGGTATGATTCTCGCTTAGGGTGCGAGAGGTCCCGGGTTCAAATCCCGGACGAGCCCTTTCCCTTACCTTGCATAGTCGCTCAGTTCAACTACTCAATAAATCAAGGTAGTATTGGTGAAACTGTGTTCAAAAGGGCAATTCCTTCTTTTACAACTCTTTACAGAATACATTTCAATAAGGTTAATCGAAAACCAAAACAGGGTAAAAAATAAATACCTGCCACCAGCCTATGATGGAAAGATTTGACCATTATAGGACAGCTCTCATTGACAATCAGCCAAATCTGGTAAACCTACTTAGACCCAAGATAATTGTGAGGGCGTCGCTTCCAGACCTATGTCAAGTGTTCAAGACTGCCTTATATAGCTGCTAGGCTGAGCTCTTTTTGAGCTTGTCTTGGACACGTGACCATCTCTAAAAGTCTGCATCTTCTGGCTCGTTGGTCTAGGGGTATGATTCTCGCTTTGGGTGCGAGAGGTCCCGGGTTCAAATCCCGGACGAGCCCTCTTCCCTTTCCTTGCATAGTCGCTCAGATCAACTACTCAATAAAGCAAGGTGGTACAAGCTGAATTCCTGTTCACAAGGGCTTTCACACCATTTTGGACTCTTGCAGAATACATTTCAGTAAAGGTAATGGAAAACCACAGCAGGGTCAAAAATAAACACCAGCCACCAGCCAATGATGGAAAGATTTGACCATTACAGGACAACTCTCATTGACAATCAGCCAAATCTGGTAAACCTACTTAGACCCAAGTCCACCAGAAGTGTATGGGCATGGGCTCTAGAGCTCGGTCGAGCCTTCGAGACTGCCTGTATAGGTGCTCGTCTGAGCTCTTTTTGAGGTTGTCGTGGACATGGGACCATCTTTGAAATTCTGCATCGTGTGGCTCGTTGGTCTAGGGGTATGATTCTCGCTTAGGGTGCGAGAGGTCCCGGGTTCAAATCCCGGACGAGCCCTTTCCCTTACCTTGCATAGTCGCTCTGTTCAACTACTCAATAAATCAAGGTAGTACTAGGTGAAACTGTGTTCAAAAGGGCAATTCCTACTTTTATAACTCTTAGCTTTTTGAGAATCAGCCCAATCTGGCAAACCTACTTAGACCCATGTCCAAGAAAATTTTGTGGGCGTCGTTTCCAGAGCTCTGTCCAGATTTCAAGACTACCTGTATAGGTGCTAGGCTGAGCTCTTTTTGAGCTTGTCTTGGACATGTGACGATCTCTAAAAGACTGCATCTTCTGGCTCGTTGGTCTAGTGGTATGAATCTCGCTTTGGGTGCGAGAGGTCCCGGGTTCGAATCCCCGACGACTCCTCTACCTTTCCTTGCAAAGTCGCTCAGATCTACTACTCAATAACGCAAGGTGGTACAAGGTGAATTCCTGTTCACAAGGGCTTTCACACCTTTTTGGACTCTTGCAGAATACATTTCAGTAAAGGTAATGGAAAACCACAGCAGGGTCAAAAATGAACACCAGCCACCAGCCAATGATGGAAAGATTTGACCATTACAGGACAGCTCTCATTGACAATCAGCCAAATCTGGTAAACCTACTTAGACCCAAGATAATTGTGAGGGTGTTGCTTCCAGACCTATGTCGAGTGTTCAAGACTGCCTTGTATAGCTGCTAGGCTGAGCTCTTTTTGAGCTTGTCTTGGACACGTGACCATCTCTAAAAGTCTGCATCTTCTGGCTCGTTGGTCTAGGGGTATGATTCTCGCTTTGGGTGCGGGAGGTCCCGGGTTCAAATCCCGGATGAGCCCTCTCCCTTTCCTTGCAGAGTCGCTCAGATCAACTACTCAATAAAGCAAGGTGGTACAAGGTGAATTCCTGTTCACAAGGGCTTTCACACCATTTTGGACTCTTGCAGAATACATTTCAGTAAAGGTAATGGAAAACCACAGCAGGGTCAAAAATAAACACCAGCCACCAGCCAATGATGGAAAGATTTGACCATTACAGGACAGCTCTCATTGACAATCAGCCAAATCTGGTAAACCTACTTAGACCCATGTCCAACATAAGTGTATGGGCATGGGCTCTAGAGCTCGGTCGAGCCTGCCTGTATAGGTGCTCGTCTGATCTCTTTTTGAGCTTGTCGTGGACATGGGACCATCTTTGAAGTTCTGCATCATGTGGCTCGTTGGTCTAGAGGTATGATTCTAGCTTCGGGTGTGAGAGGTCCCGGGTTCAAATCCCGGACGAGCCCTCTCCCTCGTCCAAAGATGTGGATACAGGACAACCGCTCCATACAGGAACATAGTACAAGGTGAAACTGTGTTCCCAAGGTTATTTCCTGCTATTACAACTCTTTACAGAATACATTTCAGTAAGGTAAATCGGAAACTAAAACAGCGTCAAAAATAAACACCTGCCACCAGCCAATGATGGAAAGACATGTCATACCAGATCTGGCTGAGTGAGAATCAGCCAGATCTGGTAAACCTACTTAGACCCAAGATAATTGGAGGAGCCCTCTCCCTTTCCTTGCATAGTCGCTCAGATCAACTACTCAATAAAGCAAGGTAGTACTAGGTGAATCCGTGGTCACAAGGGCATTTACAGCTTTTTGAACTCTTAGCTTTTTGAGAATCAGCCAAATCTGGTAAACCTACTTAGACCCATGTCCAAGAACATTTTGTGGGCGTCGCTTCCAGAGCTCTGTCCAGTGTTCAAGACTACCTGTATAGGTGCTAGGCTGAGGTCTTCTTGAGCTTGTCATGGACATGTGACCATCTCAAAAAATCTGCATCTTCTGGCTCGTTGGTCTAGGGGTATGATTCTCGCTTAGGGTGCGAGAGGTCCCGGGTTCAAATCCCGGACGAGCCCTTTCCCTTACCTTGCATAGTCGCTCTGTTCAACTACTCAATAAATCAAGGTAGTACTAGGTGAAACTGTGTTCAAAAGGGCAATTCCTACTTTTATAACTCTTAGCTTTTTGAGAATCAGCCAAATCTGGCAAACCTACTTAGACCCATGTCCAAGAAAATTTTGTGGGCGTCGTTTCCAGAGCTCTGTCCAGTTTTCAAGACTACCTGTATAGGTGCTAGGCTGAGCTCTTTTTGAGCTTGTCTTGGACATGTGACGATCTCTAAAAGACTGCATCTTCTGGCTCGTTGGTCTAGTGTTATGATTCTCGCTCTGGGTGCGAGAGGTCCCGGGTTCGAATCCCCGACGACCCCTCTACCTTTCCTTGCAAAGTCGCTCAGATCTACTACTCAATAACGCAAGGTGGTACAAGGTGAATTCCTGTTCACAAGGGCTTTCACACCTTTTTGGACTCTTGCAGAATACATTTCAGTAAAGGTAATGGAAAACCACAGCAGGGTCAAAAATGAACACCAGCCACCAGCCAATGATGGAAAGATTTGACCATTACAGGACAGCTCTCATTGACAATCAGCCAAATCTGGTAAACCTACTTAGACCCATGTCCAACATAAGTGTATGGGCATGGGCTCTAGAGCTCGGTCGAGCCTGCCTGTATAGGTGCTCGTCTGATCTCTTTTTGAGCTTGTCGTGGACATGGGACCATCTTTGAAGGTCTGCATCATGTGGCTCGTTGGTCTAGAGGTATGATTCTCGCTTCGGGTGTGAGAGGTCCCGGGTTCAAATCCCGGACGAGCCCTCTCCCTCGTCCAAAGATGTGGATACAGGACAACCGCTCCATACAGGAACATAGTACAAGGTGAAACTGTGTTCCCAAGGTTATTTCCTGCTATTACAACTCTTTACAGAATACATTTCAGTAAGGTAAATCGGAAACTAAAACAGCGTCAAAAATAAACACCTGCCACCAGCCAATGATGGAAAGACATGTCATACCAGATCTGGCTGATTGAGAATCAGCCAGATCTGGTAAACCTACTTAGACCCAAGATAATTGGAGGAGCCCTCTCCCTTTCCTTGCATAGTCGCTCAGATCAACTACTCAATAAAGCAAGGTAGTACTAGGTGAATCCGTGGTCACAAGGGCATTTACAGCTTTTTGAACTCTTAGCTTTTTGAGAATCAGCCAAATCTGGTAAACCTACTTAGACCCATGTCCAAGAACATTTTGTGGGCGTCGCTTCCAGAGCTCTGTCCAGTGTTCAAGACTACCTGTATAGGTGCTAGGCTGAGGTCTTCTTGAGCTTGTCATGGACATGTGACCATCTCAAAAAATCTGCATCTTCTGGCTCGTTGGTCTAGGGGTATGATTCTCGCTTAGGGTGCGAGAGGTCCCGGGTTCAAATCCCGGACGAGCCCTTTCCCTTACCTTGCATAGTCGCTCAGTTCAACTACTCAATAAATCAAGGTTGTATTGGTGAAACTGTGTTCAAAAGGGCAATTCCTTCTTTTACAACTCTTTACAGAATACATTTCAATAAGGTTAATCGAAAACCAAAACAGGGTAAAAAATAAATACCTGCCACCAGCCTATGATGGAAAGATTTGACCATTATAGGACAGCTCTCATTGACAATCAGCCAAATCTGGTAAACCTACTTAGACCCAAGATAATTGTGAGGGCGTCGCTTCCAGACCTATGTCAAGTGTTCAAGACTGCCTTATATAGCTGCTAGGCTGAGCTCTTTTTGACCTTGTCTTGGACACGTGACCATCTCTAAAATTCTGCATCTTCTGGCTCGTTGGTCTAGGGGTATGATTCTCGCTTTGGGTGCGAGAGGTCCCGGGTTCAAATCCCGGACGAGCCCTCTCCCTTTCCTTGCATAGTCGCTCAGATCAACTACTCAATAAAGCAAGGTGGTACAAGCTGAATTCCTGTTCACAAGGGCTTTCACACCATTTTGGACTCTTGCAGAATACATTTCAGTAAAGGTAATGGAAAACCACAGCAGGGTCAAAAATAAACACCAGCCACCAGCCAATGATGGAAAGATTTGACCATTACAGGACAACTCTCATTGACAATCAGCCAAATCTGGTAAACCTACTTAGACCCAAGTCCACCAGAAGTGTATGGGCATGGGCTCTAGAGCTCGGTCGAGCCTTCGAGACTGCCTGTATAGGTGCTCGTCTGAGCTCTTTTTGAGGTTGTCGTGGACATGGGACCATCTTTGAAACTCTGCATCGTGTGGCTCGTTGGTCTAGGGGTATGATTCTCGCTTAGGGTGCGAGAGGTCCCGGGTTCAAATCCCGGACGAGCCCTTTCCCTTACCTTGCATAGTCGCTCTGTTCAACTACTCAATAAATCAAGGTAGTACTCGGTGAAACTGTGTTCAAAAGGGCAATTCCTACTTTTATAACTCTTAGCTTTTTGAGAATCAGCCAAATCTGGCAAACCTACTTAGACCCATGTCCAAGAAAATTTTGTGGGCGTCGTTTCCAGAGCTCTGTCCAGTTTTCAAGACTACCTGTATAGGTGCTAGGCTGAGCTCTTTTTGAGCTTGTCTTGGACATGTGACGATCTCTAAACGACTGCATCTTCTGGCTCGTTGGTCTAGTGTTATGATTCTCGCTCTGGGTGCGAGAGGTCCCGGGTTCGAATCCCCGACGACCCCTCTACCTTTCCTTGCAAAGTCGCTCAGATCTACTACTCAATAACGCAAGGTGGTACAAGGTGAATTCCTGTTCACAAGGGCTTTCACACCTTTTTGGACTCTTGCAGAATACATTTCAGTAAAGGTAATGGAAAACCACAGCAGGGTCAAAAATGAACACCAGCCACCAGCCAATGATGGAAAGATTTGACCATTACAGGACAGCTCTCATTGACAATCAGCCAAATCTGGTAAACCTACTTAGACCCAAGATAATTGTGAGGGTGTTGCTTCCAGACCTATGTCGAGTGTTCAAGACTGCCTTGTATAGCTGCTAGGCTGAGCTCTTTTTGAGCTTGTCTTGGACACGTGACCATCTCTGAAAGTCTGCATCTTCTGGCTCGTTGGTCTAGGGGTATGATTCTCGCTTTGGGTGCGGGAGGTCCCGGGTTCAAATCCCGGATGAGCCCTCTCCCTTTCCTTGCGGAGTCGCTCAGATCAACTACTCAATAAAGCAAGGTGGTACAAGGTGAATTCCTGTTCACAAGGGCTTTCACACCATTTTGGACTCTTGCAGAATACATTTCAGTAAAGGTAATGGAAAACCACAGCAGGGTCAAAAATAAACACCAGCCACCAGCCAATGATGGAAAGATTTGACCATTACAGGACAGCTCTCATTGACAATCAGCCAAATCTGGTAAACCTACTTAGACCCATGTCCAACATAAGTGTATGGGCATGGGCTCTAGAGCTCGGTCGAGCCTGCCTGTATAGGTGCTCGTCTGATCTCTTTTTGAGCTTGTCGTGGACATGGGA
>JAOPHQ010002311.1:17500-180548 GCA_030340625.1 Merluccius polli
TCCCTTACCTTGCATAGTCGCTCAGTTCAACTACTCAATAAATCAAGGTAGTATTGGTGAAACTGTGTTCAAAAGGGCAATTCCTTCTTTTACAACTCTTTACAGAATACATTTCAATAAGGTTAATCGAAAACCAAAACAGGGTAAAAAATAAATACCTGCCACCAGCCTATGATGGAAAGATTTGACCATTATAGGACAGCTCTCATTGACAATCAGCCAAATCTGGTAAACCTACTTAGACCCAAGATAATTGTGAGGGCGTCGCTTCCAGACCTATGTCAAGTGTTCAAGACTGCCTTATATAGCTGCTAGGCTGAGCTCTTTTTGAGCTTGTCTTGGACACGTGACCATCTCTAAAAGTCTGCATCTTCTGGCTCGTTGGTCTAGGGGTATGATTCTCGCTTTGGGTGCGAGAGGTCCCGGGTTCAAATCCCGGACGAGCCCTCTTCCTTTCCTTGCATAGTCGCTCAGATCAACTACTCAATAAAGCAAGGTGGTACAAGCTGAATTCCTGTTCACAAGGGCTTTCACACCATTTTGGACTCTTGCAGAATACATTTCAGTAAAGGTAATGGAAAACCACAGCAGGGTCAAAAATAAACACCAGCCACCAGCCAATGATGGAAAGATTTGACCATTACAGGACAACTCTCATTGACAATCAGCCAAATCTGGTAAACCTACTTAGACCCAAGTCCACCAGAAGTGTATGGGCATGGGCTCTAGAGCTCGGTCGAGCCTTCGAGACTGCCTGTATAGGTGCTCGTCTGAGCTCTTTTTGAGGTTGTCGTGGACATGGGACCATCTTTGAAATTCTGCATCGTGTGGCTCGTTGGTCTAGGGGTATGATTCTCGCTTAGGGTGCGAGAGGTCCCGGGTTCAAATCCCGGACGAGCCCTTTCCCTTACCTTGCATAGTCGCTCTGTTCAACTACTCAATAAATCAAGGTAGTACTAGGTGAAACTGTGTTCAAAAGGGCAATTCCTACTTTTATAACTCTTAGCTTTTTGAGAATCAGCCCAATCTGGCAAACCTACTTAGACCCATGTCCAAGAAAATTTTGTGGGCGTCGTTTCCAGAGCTCTGTCCAGATTTCAAGACTACCTGTATAGGTGCTAGGCTGAGCTCTTTTTGAGCTTGTCTTGGACATGTGACGATCTCTAAAAGACTGCATCTTCTGGCTCGTTGGTCTAGTGGTATGAATCTCGCTTTGGGTGCGAGAGGTCCCGGGTTCGAATCCCCGACGACTCCTCTACCTTTCCTTGCAAAGTCGCTCAGATCTACTACTCAATAACGCAAGGTGGTACAAGGTGAATTCCTGTTCACAAGGGCTTTCGTACCATTGTGGACTCTTGCAGAATACATTTCAGTAAAGGTCATGGAAAACCACAGCAGGGTCAAAAATGAACACCAGCCACCAGCCAATGATGGAAAGATTTGACCATTACAGGACAGCTCTCATTGACAATCAGCCAAATCTGGTAAACCTACTTAGACCCATGTCCAACATAAGTGTATGGGCATGGGCTCTAGAGCTCGGTCGAGCCTGCCTGTATAGGTGCTCGTCTGATCTCTTTTTGAGCTTGTCGTGGACATGGGACCATCTTTGAAGTTCTGCATCATGTGGCTCGTTGGTCTAGAGCAGGGGTCGGCAACCCGCGGCTCTGGAGCCGCATGCGGCTCTTTAGCGCCGCCCTAGTGGCTCCCTGAAGCTTTTTCAAAAATGTTTGAAAATGGAAAAAGATGGGGGAGAGAAATATATTTTTTGTTTTAATATGGTTTCTGTAGGAAAACAAACATGACACAAACATTATTAACGTTTTTCAATGCTGTAAAAATGTGTAGAATAAATATTAAATTTCAACATTTCTGTCAACAAAGATTTACATCATAGCCTGCGACACACGTTTCTATCAGTAAGGCGGGATGCCAGGCAGGTGGCTGTTGTAAACAAACCGGCGGCTGTGTGATGGGCCATGGATCCCAAAGGGAACAAGAGAAGAATAACTGAGGAGAACAGAGGATTCAACGTTTCTTGGACCGGGCAATAGTAACACACCGCGGACCTACGGCCGACGGGGGGGGGGGGGGGCTGCGCGCAATTGTAGCACACCGCGGACCTCCGGCCAACGGGGGGGGGGGGGGGGCGCGCGCAATAGTAACACACCGCGGACCTACGGCCAACGGGGGGGCTGCGCGCAATAGTAACACACCGCGGACCTACGGCCAACGGGGGGGGCTGCGCGCAATAGTAACACACCGCGGACCTACGGCCAACGGGGGGGCTGCGCGCAATAGTAACACACCGCGGACCTATGGCCGACGGGGGGGGGGGGTTCGAAAAACTGGACAGTCCGGCGCAAATACGCGCCTCCTTTTTGAACCCGCGCCCCGCCCCACCGGTTGAGAACCACTGCTACAGGATGCACTGCAGGAAAAATAAACATTTAATCATGAAGGCTCATTATGTATTTGTAGTTAACTTAGTCATTTCTATAGTAGGCTAATATAGCTACTATAGATACATACAGCATGGGTTGCCTTCAATATAAGGCTTCTATAAGGCTTTTATTTTTTTTGCGGCTCCAGACATATTTGTTTTTTGTTTTTTTGGTCCAATATGGCTCTTTCAACATTTTGGGTTGCCGACCCCTGGTCTAGAGGTATGATTCTCGCTTTGGGTGTGAGAGGTCCCGGGTTCAAATCCCGGACGAGCCCTTTCCGTTAACTTGCATAGTCGCTCTGTTCAACTACTCAATAAATCAAGGTAGTACTAGGTGAAACTGTGTTCAAAAGGGCAATTCCTACTTTTACAACTCTTCACAGAATACATTTCAGTAAACCAAAACAGGGTAAAAAATAAACACCTGCCACCAGCCAATGATGGAAAGATTTCACCATTATAGGACAGCTCTCATTGACAATCAGCCAAATCTGGTAAACCTACTTCGATCCAAGATAATTGTGAGGGCGTCGCTTCCAGACCTATGTCGAGTGTTCAAGACTGCCTGTATAGTTGCTAGGCTGAGCTCTTTTTGAGCTTGTCATGGACACGTGACCATCTCTAAAACCCAGCATCCTCTGGCTCGTTGGTCCAGTGGTATGATTCTCACTTTGGGTGCGAGAGGTCCCGGGTTCAAATCCCAAACGAGCGCTCTCTCTTTCCTTGCATAGTTGCTCAGATCAACTACTCAATGAAGCAAGATAGTACTAGGTGAATCTGTGTTCACAAGGGCACTTACAGCTTTTTGAACTCTTAGCTTTTTGAGAATCAGCCAAATCTGGTAAACCTACTTAGACCCATGTCCAACATAAGTGTGTGGGCATGGGCTCTAGAGCTCGGTCGAGCCTTCAAGACTGTTCGTCTGAGCTCTTTTTGAGCTTGTCGTGAACATGGGACCATCTTGGTGCTCCATCATCTGGCTCGTTGGTCTAGAGGTATGACTCTTGCTTTGGGTGCGAGAGGTCTCGGGTTCATATCCTGGATTAGCCCACTCCCTTTCTTTGCATAGTCGCTCAGATCAACTACTCAATAAATCAAGGTAGTATTAGGTGAAACTGTGTTTTCCACTCAAGTCTGACCTGAGGTCACAGAAAATAATCATTCTCAGATCCCAATATGAGCAATCACCCAGGATCCTGACCCATTCATTGACTGCCCAACAACGTGCTACTGAATGTTCCCTCAGAGTTGCTTAGAGTTTGGGTCAACACAAAAAGCTATTTACTGATGGAGTGGTTGTCAAGGAGTGCATGAGTGCCGTAGCAGAGACCTTACTTGAGGGAAAACAAAAAGAAGAGCTATGTGACAAAATTAGGCAAATACCTATGTCATCAAAAAGCAGAACTCTTAGCCCAAGATGTGCTAGCCCAGCTGGATGAAGCTATCCATAAGGCATCATGTGTAGGCTTATGGAAAATGTTTCATAAAAGAGAAGAATGTGTTCTGTGAAGACCTGTTAGTTGTTAGTCCCCTTCAGACTAGCACAAGAGGAGAGGACATCTACCTGGCAATTAAGGAGATGTTAACAAAGTGAGGAATAGAGCTGAAACAAATAGTTTCAATAACAACAGATGGAGCCCCTGCCATGATAGGAAGAGAGAAAAGAGCTGTAGCAAGGATTAAAGAGGACAATCCCGAACTCATCTCTTATCACTGTATAATTCATCAATCTGTCCTGTGCTCCACTCTGTCTGATGAGCATGCTGAGGTGATGAAAATTATAAATTTTCTCAGGGCATCCTCTTCCTATCAGCATCGCTTGCTCAAGGAATTCCTGAGAGAAGTTGAGGCAAACGCTGATGATCTTTTGCTTCACAACAATGTGAGATGGCTCAGCAAAGTCAGGGTGTTGGAGCGCTTTTGGTCCATCAGAAGGGACAGCAAGTAGAAGCTTTCTTAGCTGAGCTGAGAGGTCAGAAGGCATTTTTAAAAGACGAGAAAAAGATGGATAATGTGGCATTTTTGGTTGATATCACATCACATCTGAATCAACTGAATCTGAAGCTACAGGGCAAGGACAATTCAGTTTGTGAACTGATGACAGCTGTCCAATCCTTTCAGAGGAAACTTGAGGTGTTCAAGGAAGACCTGCAGGGAGACTGTGAACACTGCCCAGTAGTGCAGGGACAGGTTCAGGGACAGAGAGATATGTCTCATTTAGTTGACTTTGTTGATAAGCTTATTGCTTATTGATAAGCTTACTTCAGCAAACGTTTTGACAGATTCAGCTTTGGACAGCAGCTCACCATGTTCATTCAGAACCCATTTCTAATCACAGATGTCAGGGGGTTCTCAAAATAAGTCACACAGCACTTCAAGTGGGTAAATGTTGGGCCTCTCCAGCTGCAATTGATTGATCTGCAAGCAGATATGGCCCTGAAAGAGCAGTGACCCTGCCACTTTCTAGCTCCAAATGGTCTCTGAGACAGCTTTCCCAGATTTGAGGAATGTAGCCCTGTTCATCTTTACCATGTTTGGGTCCACATACAGCTGTGATGCTAGCCTGGCAAGCCAGACCTACATCAGAAAGATGTAAGGTCTGGATCAGCTCCATTGGCAGTGTGGGCGGGATAAACGGTTGTCTTTCAAGTTCCCTCTGCACGCAATAGGATAGCGCTACAACCAATCAGAGCAACGAAGAAGGTGACGTAGTCAGAGCGACGGCTCTGACTACGTAATTAATCAAAACTCAGAATAAATATTTATTTTCGAGGAAAGACTTCAGTGCCGTTCTTTGTTCTTTTCTCAAATAAAATGTTAACTTCAAGTCTTGAAGAGTCGCGGCCAAAGCCGAGAGGAAAGACAACCGTTCGCCAGCAGCAGCAGCCATTGTTTACCTCTAACACAGAACCGTCGCATTTCTGTCGTCATTAGGTAGCCCGGCTTTCGACTCCGCCCCTCACGCTGTGATTGGTCAGACATACAAGACACACTTGGTGTTTCCAGCACCAAAAAGCCGACGGAGCAGTGCTAGACCCTACCTAGCTGCCAAATAAATTTGCTGCCGCTAGGGGGTGTCTAGAGTTCTAGGCTACTGTGATGCAGCTTTCTCCACAATGAACATTAGTCAAACTAAATATTGTTCCAGGCTCACCAATGAGCACCTTCACATGTGCATGAGAATGGCCTTGACACCATTCCAGCCCTCAGTTCTCTCACTGAACTGAAAGAACAGAAAGTGGGGGCATACGATATAAGAGGGGAAGAAAGAAACTGTAAAACTGTTCAATTGTTAAGATGTGTTTATATTAATTTATTGTAAAAATGTGTTGAGACAGTTAACAAAGAAAAAGGGAAACTCAAGCTGCTGGTATTTTATTTTTCTAAAATGAATCACTTTATTTTAAGATGCACAATTTTTCAAATGCTATTTTATTTATTTTCTCTATTTTATTTTAATTGCAGCCTTAACCTAACGAGAGAAAAACATCGTTATTATTATCATTATTTGTATTATTATTATATGTATAGTTCAATGTACACATGTATACAGGGCTCCAGACTAACTTTTTCACATGTAGCACTGGTGCCACCTAGCTTTTCATTTAGTAGCACCAAAACAAATTAGGTAGCACCATATTTTTCAGGGGGGGGGGGGGGGTTGATAGCATCAGCCCTATGTGAGGGGGGCTGCAGCCCCCCCCCCTTCCCGCGTGTTGAGAATAAGTAATAACATATGTATCAGCAGGCTGTAATATCTACACATAGCCACAAAGGAGTAGAAATAAATATACAAGTTGTATTAACTGCACCTCAACACAAGGTGGCGGCATACATAATACACTGGGGGCGGGCGCTCAACGCTAGCCATTGTGCGTCATGGAGGCCACGCCTCCTGCCCAGAGACCATCCGGGCGAAAGATCCGGTGAGGGTCAGAATCCCCCAGGCAGCGCCACCGGACGGAGGCAAAGCGAGGGGCTCTCCACGCGCGTGATATTTACAATACTCCTCCTTCTGTTTCATAGTTAAATACCTAAAGCTAAAACAAATGAAGTGAGTTAAAGCGTTTCCTGTGTCGGCAGCCTTCTTCCTCGGAACACAACCCCACACGCGCCACTGCTTGGCAGGATCAACCATAGACATAATATACGTAGACGCCTCATAGACTGACGCTGCCTGTTGGAGCTGACGTATCAGCGCGGCCGCCATCTTGGATGGGTCCCCAGTGCGTCCCCAGTGCATTTATTTCTACTGAGGAAGTGTATCCCCAACTACAATAATAAGCATAACTCCCCGCATTTTTACCGGATTTTCACACGGTTTGGTTTGTTACGAACGGCAGAGATTTATTTATGATACAGGACGAATTAATATATATATATATATATATATATATATATATATATATATTTTTTTTTTAAATAATAAGAATAATTGTTCAATCTTACTTGTGAAAGGTAATCCCACGCGATCTGGTGTCAATACTGCGCCGTAAGCTGCACAAAATACTGCATAGCTTGCTCTCCCGTTGACTCCTATGCTAGACTAGAGTGAGGAGACCCAACCAATATGGCGGCGACGCTGGGTTACGTTCCAGCACGTCATGAGGCGTCTACGTATATATGTGTATGGGATCAACCAGGATGGCCGTAGAAAACCGTAGTAATCGGGCAGCACCTGCAAGTGCTCGCCACGGCCCCGAAGCTGAGTCGGGGAACTGTGCGGTCCGTGCTGCGTAGTGCGAGGCGGCGTCGCCGTTTTCGGAGGTTCCCACGGGAAGGGGGGAGACCAGCCATCCACGGCAGGACTGCACGACACTCATGCTTTGGTGCAAAATAATCTACTATCGACCGCTTCATATCTGCTTTGTTTAAATTTTTTAATTTAGCGCGATCATTGAGCGCGCTGCGTGTACGCGCGCGCGCACGACTGTGCACGTAACGTGTGCAGACAGACAGGCAGGGAGAGACAGGGAGCGAGAGAGAGAGAGGAGAGATAGGACTCGCAGGAATGAGCCAGAAAGTAATATTTTATTATCAACCACAACCATTAATGCACCAACATAGTGGGGAGTGGGGAGAGAAAGAAAAAAAACAAAAAACTTTTTTTTTTCTCACTCGTCCTCCTGCAAGTAGCACCGGAGCGACCTCATTCAATTTTAACTCGCACCTTAAGAAATTAGGTCGCATATGCGACCTAATAGGTCGCACTCTGGAGCCCTGCATGTATACTTCAATATTTAGTGACAATACATATTTTTGAATTGTACTTTTTTTAATTTAACAGTCAGTTGCAAATGTTGATACAACTATGAGGCTACTTCAATATATATATATATATATATATATATATATATATATATTAGTGTTGGGCATAGATTAATTTCTTTAATCTAGATTAATCTAACTGTAATTTTGGAATTAATCTAGATTAATCTAGATTAAAATGGCTCATTTGAATTCTGTCGAAGGCATTCATAATATGCGTGTGTTACCTAAATAATGACTAAAAATAAGTCTGTGCGATTGTTGACGGGGGGGGGGGGGGGGGGGGGGGGGGCGCGATTGTTGACAGGGGGGGGCGCGATTGTTGACCGGAGGGGGAGAGGTGCGCGACTGTTGACGGAGGGCAGGGAGGCGTGCGCGATTGTTGACTGGAGGGGGAGAGGTGCGCGATTGTTGACCGGAGGGGGAGAGGTGCGCGATTGTTGACGGGGGGGGGGGGGGGGGGGGGGTCAGTAATGACACCGCGAATACGGACGTTTATCATCTTTTTTTAAATAAATATTTTTTAAGAGGCCCCTGATTGACCGAGGCCCCGGGCTGAAGCCCAGGTAAGCCCATGCATTAAGGCGCCACTGCCCAGACCTACGACCGACGGGGGTGGGGGGTCGCCGGGCAGAGGACACAACCGTTCCGCGGTGCAGCTGTTCCGCGGCGCTTACCTTCCTTGGTGGAAATCCGGTATAGACCGAGCTCCTAACCCAACTTTGAGAATAGATTAACGGCGATAATTTTTTTATCGCGTGATAAGAGTCTTGCGTTATCGCAGCGCGTTAACGCCGATAACGGCCCACCACTAATATATATATATATATATATATATATATATATTAGGGATGTCAGTTTAACGCGTTAATTAGATTAATTACATGTGACGAATGGATAACCGCACATATGTATCAACAGACTGTAATATCCTCACATAGCTAGTAAGGACTATAACATAAATATAAGTTGTATTTACCCAACCTGAACACTAGGTGGCGGCACACATAATACACTGGGGGCGGGCGCTCAACACTAGCCAATCAGAGCATATTATGCGTCATAGAGGCCGCGCCTGCCCATAGACTAAAAACAACACATCCGGGGGGAGGGCAGAACTCCAGACGCAGCGTATCCGGATAGATGCTAAGCTAAGAGGAGCTCTCCGCGCGTGAGTTTTACAATTCCCCTCCATCTGCTTAATAGATTAATATAACTAAAGCTAAACAAATAAAGTGAGTTAAAGCGTTTCCTGTTGTCGGCAGCCTTCTTCCTCAGAACACACTACATACACTGCAAATTAACGCGTTATAAAAATTAACGCAATTAATTCTGAGATTCTGAGTGGCAATTCAATGCGCGAGCATTTTTAATTTGGCCCATTGAATGACCCGTGGGCTACTTGGCAGTGGCACGTCACGGTAGCACTAGGACCAAGGAACTTGTCCGGATGTGTTCGTCACTTCCCACCTGCGTCGTTCTTCAAAGCAGGGTGACAACAGACATGGATGCGACTCAGGGGAACGAGGCGAGCACATCGTTGCTAGGGCCTTTGAACGGCAAGTTTATTTATAAAAAGAACGAAGACGGGACTATCAACAAGAACGCTGTGATTTGTAGCTTTTGTAAAAGAGAATTCTCCTATCACCGAAGCTGCTCCAGTTTGACTTGGACACGTCGGGACAAGTTCCACGGTTACCGGTGCTAGTCAGGGTGCTAGTGCTACCGTGAGCACACCTCGCCAACCCACGCTTGCCGAATTTGGTAAACAAATGAGCAAAGCCACCACAGAAAAACTGACAAACTCAATCGCTAAGTGGGTTGCTGCTGATTGCAGGCCTATTTCAATCGTGGAGGACGAGGGCCTAAAGGAGGCATTTCAGATAGTGTCATCTGACCCAAATTTCCAGCTACCTTCGAGAACTACGGTGATGAAAAGAATCCACCAGCTGTACGGTGATGAAAGGAACACAAAAGAAGAAAAGTTAGCAGGGGCCTGCCATGTCGCCCTAACGGGCGATCACTGGACGTCGGTGAGCAATCATAACTACTTGGGAGTCACAGCACACCTAATCAATAGTGAGTGGAAACTAAAGTCTTTTGCTTTAACCGTGAGCAAAACGGTGACCCGCCATTATGCCGATGCATGCGCCGAGCAGTTTGATGCTGTGATAAAGGAATGGGAAATAGAAAACAAGTAGATAGTGCAAGAAACATGGTCGCAGCAGCACGCCAACTGCCTTTCGAGCACATCCCATGTGCTGCACATATGCTGCAAAGAACCATCACAGTCTGCCTTGAGGACAGCAGCTTTGACACCGCCCTGGCAAAGTGCCGCAAAATAGTAGGACACTTCAAGCACAGCCCTGCCAGTACAGAAGAACTGGCAGCAGACTGCCCTCGGACAAGCCAGAGAGCCCCTGGTTCAAGACGTATCCACAAGGTGAGACTGTTTACTACCTATCGGGGTAATTGATTCTGAATAGTTTTCTTGCTCCTGATGAAGGTGTGTGTGTGTGTGTGTGTGTGTGTGTGTGTGTGGTTCAGTGCAACTACTGTATGTACAACATGCTGCTCAAAACTTACAGTCCCCTGCGGGACTAATGCAGTTTTTGTTTTATTTTACTGAAAGATGGAATTCGACGCTCTCGATGATCTCACGGTACCTGCGGAACCAGGAGGCTGTGAATGCCACTTTGGCCAGACAGAAGCACAACCTGGCCACACTGACCAACCTAGAGTGTAACAAACTACAGAAGCTGGAGGTCGTTCTTGAACCCTGCAAGTATGTCCCTCTCTCTCGCTCACTCACTCACTCACTCATACACACACACCACACCTCTCTCTCTCTCTCTCTCTCTCTCTCTCTCTCTCCCCCTTTCATACACTCACCTCTCCCTCCCTCCCATACACCACTTTCTCTTTCACTCACTCACTCACACTCTCTCACACACACTCACATCAATAATGATGCGAGTTCATTATTGCCATATTTTTGTTCCACTGCAGAAATGTGACTGAGCTGCTTGGAGGGGACACCTATGTCTCATGCTCTGTGGTGCTCCCCGCACTCTGCCATCTCAACCGTGTCATGAATCCCACTGATGAGGATCCGGGCTTCATGATAAAGTTCAAGGCCACCTTTTCAAAGGACCTAGACACACGCATGGCCACCATCAACAACAGATGGCTGAAGGTGGCTACAGCCCTTGACCCGCGACTCAAGGACTTGAAGAGCCTGAAAGAGAAGACCAGTGTTCTGCAAGTGCTTTGGTTGGAAAGTCCTATGCAACAAATTAATTTTCCCTCTTTTAAGGTGTGGACCTGGATTGAGGAGATGCTGCAAGGATCAGAAGCGGGACCTGCTCATTTGTGATTTAGTCTGGTGTTAGCCAGGCTAGTTCAGTGGTGTAAAAACCTCCAAACATGTAGTGTTTTGTCACTACATGTTTGGAGGGGGGGGGGGGGGGGGGGGTTGCGCGATTGTCGAGGGGGGGGGGGGGGTGGGGGGGGGAGTGCGATTGTTGATGGGGGGTGGTAGCGCGATTGTTGACGGGGGTGGGGGGGAGGGGGGTAGCGCGATTGTTGACGGGGGATGGTAGCGCGATTGTTGACGGGGGGGGGGGGGGGGGGGGTGCGCGATGTTCCAATTTCGGATCTTTCAGTCACAGTGAAAACCGGGGACATTTCCGGGGACAGCAGTAGCCGGGGACAGGTCACTGAAAACGGGGACTGTCCCCGGAAACCGGGGACGTCTGGTCACCTTAGACTTACCTGCTGTGTCAGCAGCAAATGTGGCCTAAGTGATAGGCCTAAAAGAAATGCCTGTTGGCTTCTTGTTCTTGATTTTGCCTTATTTAGAGGCGTGTTACACTTCTAATATTCATTTTGAATTGCTGTATTGAGTCAGCTTTAGTACTCATTTTGAATTGAGAGTCTGCTTAAAGGGGAAATGAACCCAAAAACAACACTATGCTCCAACACTATATTTCATCACATGAATAAAGTTGATTGTGCTGCCATCAAATGTACTAACTCCATATAAAAAAGAAAAGAATTTAACGGCTACGTAACGGTGATTTGACGCGTCATCAAATCACCGGAAGAAAAATGCAGGACTACAAGTTATGAACGTTCTGAATGTGAATCTTCAGAGCAGCCCTGTCGGACACACACACATGCTGTTACCGCTGTTTTATTATCATCCGCACTCCCACACCGTCACCGGGGCTTCATAGTAATGTGTCCGAGGAGAGCAGCCCTGTCGGACACACACACATGCTGTTACCGCTGTTTTATTATCATCCACAGTTCCAGACCATCACCGGGGCTTCAGAGTAATGTGTCCGAGGAGAGCAGCCCTGTCGGACACACACACATGCTGTTACCGCTGTTTTATTAGCATCCGCACTCCCACACCGTCACCGGGGCTTCATAGTAATGTGTCCGAATAGAGCAGCCCTGTCGGACACACACACATGGCTGTTACCGCTGTTTTATTAGCATCCACACTTCCAGACCATCACCGGGGCTTCACTAGCCTAGAACTCTAGACACCCCCTAGCGGCAGCAAATTTATTTGGCAGCTAGTGTAGTCTAGCAAAGCTCCGTCCGCTTTTTGGTGCTGGAAACACCAAGTGTGTCTTGTATGTCTGGCCAATCACAGCATGAGGGGCGGAGTCGAAAGCCGGGCTACCTAATGACGACAGAAATGCGACGGTTCTGTGTTAGAGGTAAACAATGGCTGCTGCTGCTGGCGAACGGCTGTCTTTCCACTCGGCTTTGGCCGCGACTCTTCAAGACTTGAAGTTAACATTTTATTTGAGAAAAGAACAAAGAACGGCACTGAAGTATTTCCTCGAAAACAAATATTTATTCTGAGTTTTGATTAATTACGTAGTCAGAGCCGTCGCTCTGACTACGTCACCTTCTTCGTTGCTCTGATTGGTTGTAGCGCTATCCTATTGCGTGCAGAGGGAACTTGAAAGACAACCGTTTATCCCACCCACACTGCCAATGGAGCTGCGCCAGACCTTACATCTTTCTGATGTAGGTCTGGCTTGCCAGGCTAGGGCTTCACGGTAATGTGTCCGAATAGAGCAGCACTCTCGGACACACACACATGCTGTTACCGCTGTTTTATTATCATCCACAGTTCCAGACTGAAGATTATTCTATGGCTCTGGTCTAGTGGGTGGAGCTAATGACTCAGATCCGCGCAGTGCATTCTGGTTAAGTGAGTCCATCAAAATAGTTCCGAAAATTATGCTTCAACACACTATTTAATCTAATGAATCGAAATCATGCAAATTTCGTTTTTTTTCTCAAGTAAAATGTATAATAGAAATAAATTACCCGTGATAACAGGCTAGAATGTCTAAGGTTCATTTCCCCTTTAAGTATTTGAGACTCAGCCTTATTTTATCTCTGAATTTTATTTATTTAACTGTATTTGTATTGCATTTTTGAATAATGCACCTGGCCTAATTGGTTTGCTGGGATGTGCTTGACCATTTTCTTTTAAATTTCATTTATGAAACGCACTTCACCAATAAAAATGTGGATTTCAAATCTTCTCTTCTTAGTGTATTCAATTCCCTATATGCCGCGGAGTTCCGTTCGAATGCTTCCGGATTCTTCAGCCAGGGAGGGTTCTTCCGGTTCACGTTGACGTTACCTTTAGCTATGCCGTTTTTTACGAGATCGCTGCAGGACGTGCCGAGGTTAACTGTGAACGACGTGCACCGAATCGTCCAGGCCACATCCAAGACACCGACGGCCAAAAAGGACAAGGGCTTCAAGCTCTATGTTTCTAGCTATATACACAACTACGAAGGTAAGTTAACAAGCCACTGTTTTGAGTTTACCAAACGATGATAACGTTAGCTGCTAGGTTAGGGTGACCAGACGTCACCGGTTTCAGGGGACAGTCCCTGTTTTTGGTTGCCTGTCCCCGGTTGCCTGTCCACGGTAAAATACCTATGTCGCCGTTTTTTGAAGATACAACTTGTATGTATTTCAATCAGATTGATAGTCAAACTGAAAATGTCGGTTTCGGTCTCGGACATCTGGTCACCTTATGCTAGGTACACACTAGCTCCTTGGCTCTTTACTAGCCAACGTTAGCGCAGTGAGGAAGTAATGTTAATAACGTTAAGAGAGTGATAGGTTAACGTCATGAATCTTTTGTGTTTATGAAAATGTGATACCCTAACCTTTATATTAATCACAGTTTCAAACAAGGAGTCAGGAGGAGAGGTGACGGTTAGGTCTGAGTGCTTCCGGTCTATGAGGAAAAGCCAGAAGCCTCACTGTCTGAGTGTAAGGAAAGTCATCTTGCAGGTTCAGTGCAGGTTCAGTTCAGGTTAAAAAGAAACAAGTTCCTGTTAAAATCAAGTTCCTGTGAGTCATATCATTGCTGTGAATTAGATACAGATAAACACCATCATTGCACTATATGCATCATATAGTACCTGAGATATCATGTGAAATATGAATACAGGGTGTACCAGAAAGAATGTAAAATGAATGGCTCCCACAGAAGCAAGATTTTGTTAAGAGTTCTTGTTACTTATTTTGCACTGCTATTTTAAATGTAGTAAAATGAGATTGATCATGATGTATTACATTTGACATGGTCAACTGTGGGCTAAATAAATTGTATCAATCCCTGTATCACTTTAGACATTTTAAAGTTCACTAACAGATTTCCACTAACAGTTGTCTCTTCTTAATTGCAGTTTAAGCTGGTACATTTTTTCTAACAAATATTTGGTTTTGTAACAGATTGTGCTAAGGGATTCAAAGCCGGTGGCGTTAGAGAGATGCCAGTGTACCTGTGTGGCAGGTACAGTATTGTGCTGTCATGTGGCAGCTCTACTATACCAGACGGCACACTACTCCCAGCTGGGGCTTACATCAGTTCCCCCAGTGTTCAGCTGCACAGAGACCGAACAAAAGTGGCACAAACCAAGGACCATGGTAACAAGCCTTTTAATGACTTTCATTTTAAGTATGGATATCTCTTGAATGTTTCTCAAACATGTTTTTATTTCGATGCAGGGTATTAAACCTGGTCCAGTTAATGACATGGTAATCATATCAGCCAGACCCAGAGAGAGGAGGCTTGCAGAAGGAATCAGGTATGTGTTGTTTACTACACACACACACACACACAATTAATTATAACTTTGTCTTTTTTGTTTTTTTTCCACAGAAGCAACTTGTATAAAGGAGTGAGCTGCCCTCTGCCAGACATCTCCACACTGAAAGTTCAGGAGGCGTACCATGGACTTAGGTCAGACGAAGCTCCCATGATCACAGCAATGGCTGTCTCTAGTGATGTTCCTCTGGTTGAGTCCATGTTCGGTCCAGTGCAGGAGGGAAGTGTGCTGTCCTATCAGCTACCACTAAGGACAGTCCCCAGTTCCTGTCCACACACAGATGCCCCTTCTCCCCCACAGCTGCCACTGTCATATTACAGACTGGGACCCTCTACCTGTCCATTTGTCTTTTCGGAACATCAGCACCATCATATGGCATCCCTTGCGATATCTTTGGAGACCGCACACAAAATTGAAAAGAGCACACGAGAACAGAGTTCCTGCGTTGAGTGGCACCAACTGAGGAGGTGCCGCATCACCTCTACCAAATTTAGAGAAGTTTGCCACACCAGGGGGGAAAGCTCTGCTGAGAACCTTGCAAAAAGGCTTCTGGGATCGAGTCATCAGACTGCTGACATGCGGCGGGGTCTTGCCTTGGAGCCTATAGCAGTAGAGGAGTACTGCAAGGTAAGGGAGGTCAACCACTACCCATGTGGGTTCCTGATCCACCCTGAAGCACCATGGATGGGGTCAACACCTGATGGGATTGTGTATGATCCTGAGGGGCAGCCAGTGTTTGGCCTGTTAGAAATGAAATGCCCAAATGTAGCAAGCTATGTGGACTGCCCTTACATTATGATAAAGGATGGTACACATACACTGAGACGATCCCATCCTTATTATTGGCAGGTCCAGGGACAAATGTTGGTTTCTGGGTGTGACTGGTGTGACTTTGTCATTTACACAGAAGATGACATGTTTATACAGAGAATTCCCTGTGACATGGAAGTCATGCAAACCATTAAAGAAAAAGTTGACCATTTCTTTTTTTATTTCTACCTCAATGCCTTTTTGGCAAACTAATGAATTGATTGCAGTGTAAATGTTTTTGAAGTTACTGTGTAGGAAATAAATGATATCAGTGAAATGTTGCTGCATTGTGTTTTTAATTGTGATGTAATATTTTGGGTCAATGAGTAATAACTTACTTGGATCTAAGCATTTTGGTGTTTTGTATGGTTCAAAAGGAAATAAGTCTCAAAAGGTAAGAGACAGTAATTAAAAATGAGACCAAACAAAAGCAGATTGAGCAAAGAAGTATTTTAATAAGGTAGCATGCAAAGGCCTAAACTGTATACAAACAAATATAACAAAATATTCAAAAGACCTTACACCTCAGGCTTCTTTGCCCAAGCCTTTACCAGTGGCCCATTTTCATAGTTGGTAAGGAGACAGGCCACTGTGTATAGTTGGTTAATGCTTCCAAAAACCCGTAAGGGAATCACTGAATCAAAGATCTTGTGCTCCTTGACCCGGCGAATGGAGCGTTCCACATGCACCCTTAGACGTGCTATGGCCTGGGTCCCAATAACCTCAGATGCTGACATTTGAGGCCTGCCAGAGAGGAAGGCTGGCCTGTAAACCTTACACGGCACAATGTCATCGATGAGGAAACCCCTGTCTACCATGACGGCCATTTCAGGTTTGAGCACACTGAGGACACCAGACTCACGGGTAATTTGTTTGTCGCTGATAGACCCAGCATACAGTGCGGAGATGAATGTCACTGGCCCATGTGGTGCGATCCCAATTAGCCCCTTCAGAGTGCAGTGGGATTTGTAGGAGGAAAAAACCTCACTCTGGAGGAGAGGGGAAGATGGGCATTGACACCTCAGCTCAGTGCAGTCAAGGATGACTGTGGTGTCAGGGTAGTCCTTAAAGTCTGCAGGCAGATTTCTCCGTATCTCGTCTTCGGGTATCCAGATCCTCACCGAGCCGAGTACTGTAAACAGGAAATTGCTCCAGGTTGTTATAATTCTGCTGACCGTTGACTGATGGATACCGTACCGGTCAGCAAGGTCCCGTTGCTTGGACCCAAGGGCAAGATCATTTAAAAACAAGAAAAACTCGTCAATGGGCTGCAGGGAATGGGTAGCACTTGACTCTGTGAGAGCTCCTCTCTGTGCTTGTCGAACACTGACCATGGATGGTAGAGAGTTTGCAATCAAGCCCCAGAAACGCATCAGTAGGTCATATGATGCAAACCTAAAGAAATGGAATACAGATACTCTAATTAATAACTGTTCATGATTAACTACACAAAATGTACACACATACATTTAATTAGATGTACCTGGGTGGCGGTGTTACTATTAGACCAAGTCTTTCTGACAGAATACAAATACTGCAATCCCCCCCTCCATATACAGTGTGCTCTTACAGACTCATTGCCTTACAGCCGTCACAACATGATCTATTGCACTCTCCCACATCCCTCATTCACATCACATCACAGTTCTCTCTCTCAATCACTCAAGCACACACACACACACACACACACACACACACACACACACACACACACACACACACACACACACACACACACACCAGCCTAGGCTACCTATGTTGACTTACCTTGTAAAGAACCTGATGTCCTTGTCCGAGGCTGCAAAACGATGAATACCGAACCGCTGCCTCAGTGCAAGACCCTCGATCTGTAGGCGTAACAGGCGAATTTCCTCCCGAAGAGATGAGTTTTCCTCCAACACCAAATCAACGACCGCAGCTTCGGGTTTCGACGTGTAGTCGTGATACATGGGGACGCCGAATGTTACGGGATCTGGTGTGTCCTCCCTGTCATCCTCTGGCGGCGGTCTTTCCCTTCTCTCCCAAACCCCCGGTCTTGTAGGTGGAAGGGAAAAGTTGTTCCACTCAAATAGCACAGGGACAGCACCCTTTTTTAACAGCCGTCGACTTGTTTCTGATGCTGGTTCACGGATGTCTTCAGTTTTGAAGTGCCGGCTACACACCCGGGTGTGAGGCGTTACAGTGAATTTGTCTCTACGGATAGCAACAATCCACTTACGCCTCAGCTCCGCATCGGCAGGAAAAGTAAAAAAACTAAGTACAGTATTGTACTTTGCAGATGCCTGGCACTGTGGTACACAGCAGTGTTCGGCAGTTGTACCAGACACTCTCTGGTATTTAAACGTTGTCTTTTTCATTTCGTTGACTTTTTCACATCGTTGATGTTTGTTTTAGGCTAAACTGTTAGCGTAGCAGCTAGACAGGGATTCCGCTGTACTAGAACAAGTGGACGCATAACCACCGGAAGTATTCGCAGTGGCGGACATTTTAGCGGAAGGACGTCACAATAGCCGTTGGCATTTAGCGAATTCATGCAATACAATTTTGTAATGTCCTAGAATTCGAATTCTTTATTTGGGTACCTTTAGCAGATATGAGATTAAAATGTGATTATTTAGATTAATTAATTACAAATCCTGTAATTAATTAGATTAATTGTTTTAATCGCCTGACAGCCCTAATATATATAAAATCGCTGTCAAACGATTAATTTTTTTTAACTGATTAATCGCATAGTATTCAAATCCCGGACAAGCCCACTCCTTTAACTGTTAGTTAAACACATCTTACCGTGCAAAATCTACATTTACATTTAGGGCATTTAGCAGATGCTTTTGTCCAAAGCGACTTACAACAAGTATATTTGTTAGAAGAAAGTGCAACAGTAAATCGCTATAAGTAGAGTAAGGATTTCACAAGAACGAGTTTCAAGCACCCTATTTCTAAGTTAACCGATTGCTAGATAATTCAAAATAATGCATACATGAGACAAACTCCCAATACAAAGAATAGCACTAGGTGAAACGGTGTTCACAAGGCCGTTTCCTGCTCTTGGTTTAAATGAAGACTGCAACAGGGTCCAAAATTAACACCTGCCACCAGCAGATGGAGTTGAACATTAGTGGCCCTATATATAAAGGAGATGCACCAATCAGGTTTTTTTCGGCTTATACCGACCACCGATCTTTTTAATGTGTGACCAGCTGATTCGATACCGATCACTGATTTTTTTAAATTTTTTTTAATGAAATATAGGCTAGAATTTTCAAGCTTTTTCATACATTTTTAAAAACCTTGTATAAAACTATAAGACTTGTATAAAACCTATATCTATAGAGGAAGAGACACGTGATCGGCTCCTGCAATTGACAAATTTCAAGTTGATCGGCCGATCATGATCACATGTTTAGGGCATATATATATATATATATATATATATATATATATATATATATATATATATATACTCATCATCATACTAATTTGCTTAAATGGCTCTTTTATGGCAAGAGTAGGATAAGCAAACCCACAAAACACAATATAGTCAGTAATCTTATAGGTCGTTTTTCTTATTGCCAACATACCCCATGAAAATCCCCCATCTAGTAGCAACACAACATGACATCTCATCACAGGCTGGAACCAAACATTGGTGACCGTGTCACCAATGTCGCCGTCACTTGATTTGAACCAACTATATGATATTTGGATCAGGACAGAGCAGGTTGCAGGGTTGTTTTCCAAATGCATATTTTAGTTGAACTCATTTAAAATCTGATGTTGCTTTCTTTTTAATCAACAATCTAATAAACAATCTAAAATGCCCTGTAATGCTATGAATAGGCAAGCGTTGGTAATTCTTTGTTTAGTTTTTGTCCACACTTGTAAATCTGTGTAGCGCACACCAAGTCCACTAGAGGATGCTGTTTGACCAGAGCGCTCCGAGCCTTCAGTCCGCCACATCACCAGTTGTGAGGTTTAAACTGCAGGTTCAGTCTAGACAAGGGAGGGATGGGCTCTAAACATGTGGCTCGTTGGTCTAGGGGCATGATTCTCGCTTAGGGTGCGAGAGGTCCCGGGTTCAAATCCCGGACGAGCCCAGCCTTTTTATTTTTTACCTCTCAAGATAATAGATGCTGCATAAGCTAATACAGGTAAGCGCTCACAACTTCGACATTGAATTGTAAGGTGAGTAAGAAAGAAGAATTGTAAGAAAGAAAGAGTTGTCACAATGGGCTTGCCTGCTGTCATTTATCACACCATGCTCACTTGGAGCTTACAGGCCCTGGAGCCTGCTGTTGGAAATATGGGAAAGACATTTAGGAGAAAATCTGCTAAAGAAAACCCTGTAAAGTTTGCTGTCATTCAATGACTTTCAGATCTGTACCATCTGAGCTCTACCACATCAAATACTTGCCTACATGCTTACATCATATATTTAAGAAGGAAGAGCTATTTCATGCTTTATCTTGTCATTGTGTTTTTATGTGATAAATAATACCTACAATACCTAGGTAATACACAGTTCATAGCTTGTTGATCAATACTCAAAACCTACTTTCCTTTTACAGCCAACATCACTAGTCAGAAAAGTCACCAGTTAACTCCTGATATGATAATATCACAGTATGAGTGATGAGGATAGTATCACAGTAATGGTCTTTGGGCAGGATGAAATACCTATACAAGCCCAATTACAGTTAGTTTAGGCTTTCTAATAGAATGTACAATTTCAGTATTCTGCATTTATACATCTATAAATATATGGATGCATACATCTTTCAGAGGTTATGTCTGAGAAACGGCTATAACTTGATGATCAGGGCCAAATACGCGGCAAATCAAACAGCAATGTGGGATGGTCAAGAAAGCCCATCAACCTTGCCAGAGTATCTGAACACTATTATATTGTAACCACCAAGGGGTGCTGTTTGACGTGATGGGCAACTTAGCACATCACCAGTTCTAAAAACCAAATCACAGAGCAGAGATGAAAACCAAACCGATTCCTAAACAAGTGAGCTGTCTCCAATGTGGCTATATACAGTATATATACACATACATATATACATATATATTGGGGATGCACAATCACGTTTTTTTCGGCTGATACTGATCACCATCAGCTGATTCGATACCGATCACCAATTCTTTTTTTTTTACAATCACATATAGGCTAGAATTTTCAAGCTTTTTCATACATTTCTTTAAAACACAGACTTATATAAAACCTTTATCTATATTATGGAAGATAGTGGAAGAGAAAATTTGAAGTTAATCGGCGATCACCAATCACATATTTAGGGCATATATTGGCCGATAATGATCAGCGCCTGATCAGTGCATATATATATATATATATATGACCTTGTACCAGCCCATGGAACTCCAGTCAGACATGTCCTGAGAGAAAAACAACCGAAAACTGAGTGCTTCCAACAATCCAACAAGCATGTAGATCACTACACGAACCAACAATATGAAGGTACTGAGATTAGACCAAAAAATCCTATTTGAACATCAGGTTCAGCATCTGGCTCATTTGTCTAGGGGTATAATTCTCACTTAGGGTGCTGGAGGGCCCAGGTTCAAATCCCAAACAAGCCCTCTCCCTTGCCTTGCATAATTGTAGATACAGTCGAACACTCAATAAAAAAGAATAGTACTAGTACTGTGTTCACAAGGTCTCTTACAGAATACATTTCAGAAAGGTTAATTGAAAACCGAAACAGGTTCCAAAATGAACACCATCTAATGGTGGAAAGATTTGACCATTATAGGACAGCTCTCATTCAGCATCTGGCAAACTCCCTTAACCCCATGTCCAAGATAAGTGGGTGGGCATCGGCTAGGTCGACTGTTCAAGACTACCTGTATAGGTGCTGGGCTGAACTCTTTTTGAGCTTGCCATGGACATGGGACCTTTTTACTCCTAGACAGCCGTCAGCTCATCAAGTCTGATTCTAAACCAAGGATAAGGCAACAAATCATCTCCATAATTACACCTTATCTGGCTCGTTGGTCTAGGGGTATGATTCTCGCTTTGGGTGCGAGAGGTCCCGGGTTCAAATCCCGGACGAGCCCCATCCTTTAACTTCTAAAAGAGGGGAAATCTTCCATCACCACTGTTACAAGTTCAAGACTACCACAGGTTTCTGAGATCAAATCCTGGAGGAGCACAAGCAAACATTACATTGCAAATCAACACACTGTAACTATATGATATTTGGATCAGGACAGACCAGGTTGCGAGTTTGTTTTCCAAATGCATATTTTAGTTCAACTCATTTAAAATCTGATGTTGCTTTCTTTTTAACCAACAATCTAATATACAATCTAAAAATGCTCTGTAATGCTATGAATAGGCAAGCGTTGGTACTTTCTTTGATATGCTGTTTAGTTTTTATCCAGTTTGTAAATCTGTGTAGTGCACACTGAGTCCACTAGAAGGTGCTGTTTGACCAGAGAGCTCTGAGCCTTCAGTCCGCCACATCACCAGTTGTGAGGTTTAAACTGCAGGTTCAGTCTAGACAAGGGAGGGATGAAAACTCAACATGTGGCTCGTTGGTCTAGGGGCATGATTCTCGCTTAGGGTGCGAGAGGTCCCGGGTTCAAATCCCGGACGAGCCCAGCCTTTTTATTTTTTACCTCTCAAGATAAGAGATCGTGCATAAGCACTAATAAAGGTAAGCGCTCACAACTTTGACATTAAATGATAAGGTGCCAGACTAAGAAAGAAAGAGTTGTCACAATGGGCTTGCTTGCTTTCACTTATCACATCATGCTCATTTGCAGCTTACAGGCCCTGGAGCCTGCTGTTGGAAATATGGGAAAGACATTTAGGAGAAAATCTGCTAAAGAAAACGCTGTAAAGTTTGCTGTCATTCAATGACTTTCAGATCTGTACCCTCTGAGCTCTACCAAATAAATGCTTACAACATCATATATTTAAGAAGGAAGAGCTATTTCATGCTTTACCTTGTCATTGTGTTTTTATGTGATAAATAATACCTACAAAACCTAGGTAATACACGATTCATATCTGGTTGATTAATACCCAAAACCTACTTTCCTTTTACAGCACTAGTCATAGAAGTGACCAGTTAACTCCTGATATGATAATATCACAGTATGAGACAAGGATGAGGACACAGTAATGGTCTTTGGGCAGGAAGAAATACCTTTCTAAAAGAATGTACAATTTCAGTAAACTGTATGTATACATCTATGAATATATGGATGCATACATCTTTCAGAGGTTATGTCTGATTAACGGCTATAGCTTGATGATCAGGGCCAAATATGTGGCAAACTAAACAGCAATGTGGGATGGTCGAGAAAGCCCATCCACCTTGCCAGAGTATCTGAACAGGGTGATTCCTGTTTTGGGCCACATATTCATGTCCCTGCGTTTAACTGTCTCTTATTCTTTCATAAAATTAGACACATCTTTATAACAAATCTGTTTTATTATGTGTTTAGGAGTTTTTTATTGCTCTAACAAAGATACATTTAAAAAAATAATAATTTACATCACTTTAAAGCACCATTTCTGTTGAATATGCGCTCATTTTAGCATGTCCCTAATGCAATGTATTCAACTTTCCCAGTTAATATAAACTATAACATTATAAAAACCAAAACTTATTCTTTATTATTTTGATAGACTAGGGTATACCACCTTTAGACAAAGAAACAAATCTGATGAAACTTCTTCTGTTTTCTGTAATTATATAATATATTAAATGTCCCTGCATCCGTTTTCCACCCTGTGAGCCTGTAGTTTCTTGGCTCCCTAAAAAGACTACAAATCCATACAGCCATTTCCATGAAGTGACATCATTTGTTTTTGGAGGGAAATTCAACTGAACAACTGAGGTAAGCTGTAACTGTCACTCTCTCCTGTATTTTTCTCAATTTTATATCACACGTCGCTTTGAGGCACCCTTAAAGTTCCACCCTGTTAGTATATATTATGGGAAATATTTATTTGAAAAAATATTTTTAAAAACATGTTAAAAATAGCTATTTAGGTGCTGATCAACTGTAGGATTTTTGCTAGCTAACTGTTGCTCACTTAAAGAGCTAGAGCTAGACATATTCCACCCTGTTAGGTTCCACCCTGTTATGTATGGGATAAAAAGCCTACTGAGTAGAAATTGTACAAGAATATTTATTATTTTCATTAAAAGTACTTTTAGATTCATTATTTGAGTGTATTTCTTAGTTATTTATGTTAAAACAGTGGTATTATTATCAATGATAACAATGAATAATAATGGTAAAATCGAAAAGTGTCATCAGTAGTAGTGTTGTTATTATTATTATTATTATTATTACATGAGTACATTTCTTAATTATTTATGTTACTAAAGTGGTATTATTATTAGTAGTAGTTGTAGTAGTAGTATTGTTTGTTGTGAAACTACTGTAATACAAGGGAAACTGCACGATAACAAAATAATTTAAAAAATTGCATATATCTGTAAGGAGATGCCACTTAGTGCAGCAGAGGTTCAGCGCTGCTACAGAGCGAGGAGAGATGCGGACCCAGAGAGGCGAGCTAAGTGTCTGCAGAAAGAAAGAGCAAAATGGCAGCAAGACAGAGAGACAGGGAGAAAGAAACGAATTGCAGATCTTAGTGAGCGTCAAAAGGAAGCGCAGAGGAAGAAGTGGAGGGAAAGGAAGAGAGAGGTGAAATCCAGGGAAAAGGCCATGGCTGCAATACCCTCTCCACCCTCTACACCACCTACCCCAACCCAACAAGACCAAGCACCCCCTGAAGTAGGGATAGCAGAAGGCTCAAGGTTTGAATGCATAGAAGGGTTCATGTATAGTGTAGATTTGTTACATTTACAAAAAGGCACAGCATTTCCTTCATCCCAGCCAACATGTACATGTGGGCCCCATATGGGTAACAAAGGGGCTGCATGGGTACCAAGCGGGCATGGGCTTGAACTGGGCAAAATCTATGGGCCCCATATGGTTTTACTAACATGGGTCCTATATAGGAAGCCCATATGGGCTGTCCATATGGGTCACATAGGGGATTTATGTGGGCAAAGTGGGCATGGGATAGAAGTAAGCAAGTTATGTGGGTCCCATATGGGTTACTTAACATGAGCCCCACATAGAAAGCCCATGTGGGGCAAATATAAGGGCCCCATAGGGGATTTAAGTGGGCAGAGTGGGCATGGGATGGAACTGGGTATCATTTCTTGGGCCCGATGTGGTTCATTCAACATGGGCCCACATGGGATGTCCATGTGGGCTGACTGTGCGGGCCCTATAAGGGATAAGAGTGGGCAAAGTGTGCATTGGCTGGAAGTAGGCAAGGTGTCTGGGCCCCATGTGGTTTCCATAACATGAGCCCCACATGGGCTTCCCAGGTGGACCGACTCTTTGGGCCCCATAAGGGATGTAAATGGGCAGAGTGGGAAAGGGGTGGAACTGGGTAACAATATCTGGGACCCATGTTGTTTCAGTAACATGGGCCCCACATGGTAAGCCCATTTGGGCATACTCTGTGGGCCCTGTAAGGAATGTAAGTGGGCAGAGTAGGAATAGGGTGGAACTTGGTAACAATATCTGGGACCCATGTTGCTTCAGTAACATGGGTCTCACATGGGAAACCCATTTGGGCTGACTGTATGGGCCTCATAAGGGATATATGTGGGCAGAGTGGGAATGGGCTGGAAATAGTAAAGTTGTGTGGGCCCCATATTGGTTCAGTAAAATGCGACCCACATGGGAAGCCCATGTAGGCCTACTCTATTGGCCCCATAAGGGATATAATTGGGCAAAGTAGGCATAGGGTTGAACCTGGTAATATCTGGGACCCATTTTGTTTCAGTAACATGGGCCCCACATGGTAAACACATGTGGGCCCACTCTATGGGCCCTGTAAGGGATGTAAGTGGGCAGAGTGGGAATGGGATGGAACTTGGTAAAAATATCTGGGACCCATGTTGCTTCAATAACATGGGCCCCACATGGTTAGCCCATTTGGGCCTACTTTATGGGCCCCACAAGGGACCTAATTGGGCAAAGTCAGCATGGGGTGGAACTTGGTAACAATATTTGGGACCCATATTGCTCCAGTTATTTTATTTTTTGTATTTTCTACAGTTATGCTCACTACAAATTTGCATGGATTTTGTCAAATTTTAAAAGGCTGCAGTTCGGGCCCCAGAGCACCTGGCCCCAAATTTTGGGCACACATTCTTGGCCCCAGGATTTAGCAAACCAAATTTGATGTATGTACACTACATATTGGGGAAAAATTTGACAAAAACGGGTATCGGACTTAGACATTCTCACTCAGAAGTGAGTTTTGAGACCATTTTTTAAGCTTGGGCTGAGGCTGGCATATTTCAATCCACACTTGTTTCAGGGCAGGTGCTATATATATATTTGTGGTTGTGTGAAATTCACAGCGGCACCTCTTCTTGACCCCCTGATCCCAAATCTATAGCTCCTCCAGTGCTTGTTCCTGGGGCCACATAGCAACACACTCTGCAGTTGCCATCAGTGTGCAATTTTATTGCTAAAATTGCTCTTAAAATTTGAATTGTACTAAAAAAGACACTAAAAGCTCTGCTTTTGGGGGATTTTATTGTGTAGCAGCAATTTCGATGCACAAGAACCAGCACCTCCATATTCACCTGATGGGGCTGAATGGTGCAATTTTGGAATCTAAATTCCATGTAGAACTGACAAAATAGGGAAAAAGGGGCCTCAAAGGTAATCTGACAAACACCAAGGCCACTATAATCGCCACCACTTAGCATTTTGATGCTAATATTGCTTTAAGAATTTGAATTGTGCCATTAGGCCCGCTTTTTGGGGCCTATTTCGGGTAGGTGCAATTTAGATGCATGAGCCCAATGCAGTCTCGGAAAGCACCCTTTGAAGGAATGACCCAATTTTGGGACTGATTTTAATCAGAAAGTCAAATAAAAAGTTGACCGAGGGGAAAAAAATCCCAGTTAAACATTGGTGGACTATCTTTTATAATCATAATTAATGTAAATACAGACATGATGATACATGGACATGTGAAACATTCTCAGTTCAGATTAAAACAGGGTATGAACCCTGATTAAAATCTACAGGCAATATTTTCCTTCTTAATAACTGTGACTGTAGACATGAAAGCAGCTGTCAGGTGTACTGTAACAAGGTGAAATGCACCTCAATTTTTTTGGACCGCTGGTGTGAGACTGGATTGTTACTGCTCTGTATTCATACAGTCAATATTACAGTCTGCTTGCAAAACAACATGACAGCGTTGTCATCAGCATTATCTTGTATGCTGTGGCATGTTTGGGAGGCAGCTTGTGGTTGAACAGGCTTAAGGAGAGCTGTCTCTGTAGTTGGCACAGACCTGATCAAACTGTAGACAGATTGCTGGTGAATGGTTTGAAAATTGTACTGCTCTCTTACCTTTGACACATCTATCACACATGGCAGGGAAAAACACATAACACAAGTAAACAGCTGCAGTTCTGTGGGGCAGAAGCAGAATGGAATGGAATGGCCAGGCAGGTTAAAGCTGACAACTCAAGGTGTGTGGATGATTGTCTACAACAGCATATTTCCATACTACAGAAGTATAAAAATAATAAAAAGTTAAAATAAAATAAAAATAAGAATTATATATATATATAAATAACTAACATATTAGTAACTAACTAATTTTTATTTTAAAAATCATATTAATAAAGTCTATTTTTAAATAATAATTAGTTATTATTTTTCAGGGCACTAAGGTTTTTGCTTTAATTATGTTGTGAATAAGAAGGCAGACGCTGTGGCTTTTTAGGTCATGCGTATTGCAACGGTCACACTCGCGCTTTTATTTTGAATTTCTTCTGAACAGCGCCGACAGCAGCAAAGACCAGCAGTCCGCAGTAGTAGCAGCTTTCGACACTGGTGAGTAGCATATACCTGTATCTGTATTATGTAAAATTATTGTATTAAACCATCATTACTATCGAAGTATTGTGAGCTAAGACACTGGGGAATTTGCAAAAATGCTTGTTTTAACTCAGCTTCTAGTGAGTGTTTTAGCTAACTAAGCTAAGCTAATGTTGGTAGTTAGGCCTAATAAACCCAATTAGTCGACATAACGTTACTGGTTTTTATACAGCCCCTCTCAAAATCAAAGGCAGAATAAACAATTTCGAGGTGGTATAAAAAACTTTGAGTACAAAAATGCAAGCTGAATTACCCTAGCTCAACAGCCACATGTGGCGGCTCTTATGGTTGCCGCTGCTGTTTTTTCCTTTCAGGTATGCATTTTAAGAAAATGCTATATTTCCCATTACAAACACATTGAATTGATCTAAGAAGGCTCCATTATTACTTGGATCTTGTATGTGTAGCCTACTTCATAATGTGTGCTGCGGGTCCCGGTGTGGAGCAATGACAGTAGCTGCGTTTCCATTACAGTAGTTTGCAAAATACTAGCGATATATCTCACATTTCGACAAAGTTCAATTGCCACTTGCAGGTGTTTTCATTTGTAGGTGATTTTCAATCTAGCCGTAATTCCCATAAATTCTCAACCCATGAGACCTCACTTTGAGGAAGATGGCCGATAGCGTCTTGCGACTGCATGGTAACAGCTTGATCTCAGCTGCCGCTACATAGCCTAGTGCCAAGTTGACGCCGAAGCGCACCAGATTGACTGATGACAGTAGCTGCACTTAAACACACGCCTATTTGTTCTGCATGAACATTTAAAAAAAAATAAGCAAGAAGCTCTGAATGTTCGTATTGTTCTGATAATTGTACTTATAACATTTAATATAATATGAAAGGCTAGTGAACACTGTTTGACTGTGAGGGAAAAAATCAGGAGGCTGTAAAATGCATTTATTTTATCTGATTTATTTTATTTACTCATTAAGCATTTAAAATGTGAAAATTGTTTTACTGATGACAGGAAATAAAAACAACACAGTTAATATGACATAGTCTGTTAACTCTGCCTTTATGCATTTATTTGGTCTCATTTATTAATTGTTTCACGTGCATGAAACAAAGTTGTGATTAATCAAACATATTTCTTCAAAATCGCTGGTTTACTTATTCAAGTTGATATAAGATGATGTGGAAATGGCAGTAAAAATGGTCAGGAATGTTCAATTACTGCACAAATTCGCTTTTCTTATGATTTATAGATAAGGCCCATTATGAATTGGGTCACAATGGTTTGTCATTTTTGTTAAAATAGGTCCCTGGGAAAAACGTTTGAGAAAGAATGACTTAATGGATAGTTCTGACAATTTAACTTGACTGACAACAGCCATGCTGGCCCTTTGTTACATCATTCTGCAATAGTACATCTAGGCCTATCGGTGTTCATCCTAGCTCTTATTTAACAGCTTAATGTAGCTGTCAAGGAGTTTAATTATAGTCTTATCAGTTAATATTTGTGAATGCACCTGACATAATTCTCAAGAAAAAATATGACAAATCCAAACAAAATAAGAACTCTCCCATTGTTCTATTTCTAGGCCGGCTATATAGTTTTAATCTACAAATGTGTTAAAATTGTGAATTTAACCTGAAATTCTATTTTATAATTGGTGGGTGAATGTTAACCACACAGTATTTACCTGTGCAAAACCATAAATTATAAAAAGTGCCTCCTGTTGACTTCTCTCAACCATTGTCTTCCTGTCACATTCAGATTTGTCCAGTCATTCACACACTGTTGGAAAGTGTTCTTCTTTGCCACGTAAGTAATTTGAATGTAATAGTTTGCCATATATGCACAATGTATCTGTTGTCAGTTCATGCTCATTTGTCATTTTCAGGTATGATATTATTGCACTTGCAAGCTCAAAAATTGTAGTAGGCTACGTGAAGTGCATGATTGTGGACAGTCGCTGCGGAAGTGGTGTGTAAGATGAGGAAGGAAAGAACAGGGTCAGCAGACTTTCCAGTGCTAGTATTTTGATTGATGGCCATAAAATTGGAATAAATTAGATAGAATAGTTTTGTTTGTTTAAGCTTACTTCTGAAATAATTTTAACCCTTGTGCACCCCTTTAAAAAAGTAATGTCTTTAAGTATAACTACTGGTGTGTTTAATGTTGCACACGCGTGAATATTGCCAACCTCTACTTGGTAGAATTCCAATCCTTCAACTTTAACTTACTGTTGATTTGGTAATTTGGTTATAGTTAGTAAGATAATGGTTAATCAGAGTTCCAGATTAATGGTAATAAATTGAGACTAAAACCATATTGGCTATTTTGCCTATTGGTTTAGGCTGGTGCCCCGTGAACTTTAATTAATTTAAAGTTATTATTTAACATTACTATTATTAATATTAATATTTTCTTAATTTATGATAGCCAATAAATTGATAAACAACCGAAATCCAACATATTTGGTGTCCAGCTCATGAGGTAGAGCTCAGACCCAACAGATATTAAGTTGAACCACCTCAAAAAGGCAAAAATCGAACAAAATGATGATGTAGTACAAGCCATTTTACATGTGGGAAACACTATGGTCTCCTTTGTATTTTAGTGAAATGGATTACTTCCATGGCAATTCAAGGACAAGGAGGAGGAGAATCAAAAGTAGAGTACAGCAGCATTTAATGATCCTTGCCATGGAGGCTGTGGACCAGGCAGATCAAGCTGTGGACCAGGCATATCAAGCTGTGGACCAGGCAGATCAAGCTGTAGACCAGGCAGATCAAGCTGTGCACCAGGCAGATCAAGCTGTGGACCAGGCAGTGCAGCCAGTGGAACAAGTGCAGGCGGTAGACCAAGAAATGCAGGCAGTGGATCCGGATGTGCAGGTTGAGGATATGCAGAACAATGCTGATGAGGCTGTAAATCTGCAGTTGGACTTTGACAGTGTTGTTGATGACTCTGATGAAGATCCTACCTGTGATTTTACTGAAGGGGAACCCCACTCTGATGCAAAGAGGAAACTAGCTGAATGGGCAGCTAACCGTCAGGTGTCTCATTCTGCACTGTCAGAGTTACTAGCAATACTCTTGGAGCTTGGTCTGGATGTACCCAAAGATCCCAGAACTCTCCTCGGTACAGTGAAAGAATGTGAGGTCAAACAGATGGGAAAGGGAAGTTACTACCACTTTGGGCTTGCACATGCAATACTGTCTGAACTGAAAATGACAAATGAGCATGAACTGACAACAAACACATTGAGTATTCGTGTGAATGTTGATGGGCTGCCTCTTTCAAGGAGCTCTAATATGCAGCTGTGGCCCATTTTAGGTCAAATAGTTGAACTACCAAAAGCAAAAGTGTTTATCATAGGAGTATATGCAGGTCCCTGTAAACCTGAATCTGTGAACGACTACATGCATGATTTTATTGAAGATTTAAAAGCCATCACAACAACTGGTGTAATGTTAAGTGGGAAACAGTACAATGTCGCACTTCCAGATGCTTTTATTTGTGACACTCCAGCAAGAGCTTTTTTTAAATGTATCAAAGGTCATGGTGGCTATAGTTCTTGTGAACGTTGCACACAGTTTGGCATTTATGTTGACAGTAGAGTTGTGTTTCCAGACATGGATTCCAGCCTGAGGACAGACACTCAGTTTGAACAAATGTCTGATGAAGACCACCATCACTCTAAATCACCTCTCCAGGGGCTAGGCATTGGTATGGTTTCTGCTTTTCCTCTGGACTACATGCATTTAGTTTGCTGGGCATTGTGCGTAAATTGATTGCTCTGTGGTTTAAGGGGCCATTGCAATGTCGCGTTCCATCTTCTGTCCTTTCCGCCATCTCTGATCACTTGAAACTGTGTAGACAAAGCTTACCCCGGAGCTTCTCCAGAAAGCCAAGATCTTTGTCCGAGTACAGCCAGTGGAAGGCTACAGAATTCAGGCAGTTCTTATTATATACAGGGCCAGTTGTGCTTTTTCTAAGATTGCCCAATCAACATTACAGAAACTTCCTAGTTTTGTCATGTGCTATGAGAATACTTCTGTCTCCTCTGTGTAGAGAATTCTGTGGTTTTGCCAGAAAATTGTTAAGATTCTTTGTTACCAACTTTGCTAAGATATATGGGACTAAATTTCTGGTTAACAATACACACAGTCTTATACATTTAGCAGATGATGCTGAAAAATATGGCCCTCTGGATTCAGTTTCATGTTTTCCTTTCGAGAATTATTTGGGACAGTTGAAAAAAATGGTGAGAAGACCACAGGGTCCAGTGCAACAAATTGTCAGACGTGTCTATGAAAAGCAATTATTTCCTCACATGTCAAAAGACATGCCTGAAGGTGTTGAACTGAAACAGCCCCATGCATCTGGACCACTGCCAACAGATTTTTCCATGCATCAGGGTGTTCAATATAAGATGTATAAACTCAAAGACAATAATCTCAAACTCCAGTGGTTCCAATTGTTTTGAACTGGAGGGCAGAGTTGCAATTGTGAGGAATATTGTGCATTCCACTGCAGAAACACATGTAGTGTATGAACTTTTTGAGACAGGAGCATGTTTTTTCAACTACCCAATTGATTCGACATGTCTTGGAGTTTGTTTACTATCAAAACTGTCTGGTCAGCTTGCCAGTGCTCCAGTAACAGACTTCACAAAACCACTGCTGTTATTGCCTCTTCGGAAAATGTTTGTGGCTTTGCCTCAGCTACACAGCACATAACATGATGAATTTTGCAGGATGACCTCATTCAGTGTGGTGGAGTTTGTGGATGAAATTGACCCTGATGGCTGCAAGAAGGTGGACATAATTTCATCAGAGTGGTTCGAGGGCACTGACGGAAAATTATGCTGGTGGCCACCAGCCACATTGCTCAATGTGACCAAGGCCGTGAAAGAGGGCACACCACCAGCTCAAAACTGGATTCTGTGTAATGTGCGTGTGATGGGAAATGCAGGTAACTTTGATTTTCCTCATTAACTACTGCTCTATTTCCTTTACTTTAAAGCCCCTGTGATCCCCAACTTATTCTTTTTTGTGTTGATTTTTCTCTAAAGGTTTCTCTGAGCTAATTGGTCAAGGGCTGGTGTAGCCGCAGATCGTCATTCCAAACAAACAGGATCACACCAAACTAGATTAATTCAATTCAATTGATTTCAGTCCTCACACGTGATAGTTGTAGGTGTGCTCTTGTTTGGTTGGATACCTGCAACCACACTATCCCTCTGCAGATTAGACATCTGCTTCATATTATGTGTACTGAATGTGCATGTTTTTTTCAATTAATACTGGTTTCAGGGCCTCAAAGTAGGGGTGTAGCGAATCGCTTTTGCTTCATGGTTCGTGAATTTCGTGATCCACAACACTTCATTTAAATGTCTATGGAAATCTTGTTCTATTTTAATATGAGCTTCACTCCTTTTATTTTGTGTCATTGTATTTTACAGCCACTTATGCAGAGGCCAGGGTAAAGCTACATCAAGCTGAGTATACATCAGACCTGACAGACACCGAAGATGGCTTGATAAAGAGAAAGTAGGTGTTTGTGGGGGAATACAGGTTAAAGGTAATTCCCATAATATAGAGGCAGTAGGTATGGTTTACCTTATATATCTTCATATTAACCTCTCTAGGGCAAGGGCAAAATTCTTCCAGAGTCAGAGTAAGCAACTAGAATCACGTGAGCATTCTGATTCAGAGGAGGAACTTCCACCCACTCCCCCAGAAAAACTCCTTCGGCCAGCAGCAAAGAAAATGACCAGCCAGATCACCAGCCCCACTGCCCAGCGAGTTACCAGTTCCACTGTCCAGCAGGTTGTCAGCCCCACTGCCCAGCGAGTCGCCAGTTCCATTGTCCAGCAGGTCACCAGCCCCACTGCCCAGCGAGTCGCCAGTTCCATTGTCCAGCAGGTTACCAGCCCCACTGCCCAGCGAGTCGCCAGTTCCATTGTCCAGCAGGTCACCAGTCCCACTGCCCAGCGAGTCGCCAGTTCCATTGTCCAGCAGGTTGCCAGCCCCACTGCCCAGAGGGTTGCAAGCCCCAGTTGTGAAGCCATGTTCTCTAAACTTCTTACAATTGTAGAAGAAATTAAGGAGACCCAGAAGGTTCATGGTAAGATGCTAAATGTCCTGCTGAAGAAGCAAGATGCATCAGTGATAGAGGTTCCTGATGGAGTGGTCTTCCCGCTGCAAACTCAAGCAGATGTTGAGGCTCTCGAGGAGAAACTGGGGGATCGCAGTCTAATGTCTAGTGGTGGATTTCATGATTCATTTGCGCTAATCAGTTCGCGTCGTTCAGTTCGCCATGAAGAGTCGTTCGTTCGTTCGTTCGTTCGTTCGTTCGTTCAGTCGTGTTTCCGGTAGCGGTGAATCATTCACTCGTTCAGTCGTTCAGCTCCGCCCCTCGTTCTCATTCGCCGTTTGCGAATGCCAGCCGAGTCTGACCGACTCTCCTCCCTCGTTCACAACATTCAAACGAATCACGAATGCAGTTAAGTTACCATTCAGAGATCAAGTTACAGTTCAACTCCGACAAACCAACTGGGGGAGGGTGGTTGATGGTGTTAATAAATGTGTGAATAATAGCAAATACAACATTGTGTCTGGTTGAATATGTTAACATATGTATTTAATTTGAGTTAAACAGATTTATTTAATGTATGCATAATTACATGTCAGGATCAAAATGCCCCATTCCCCCAATTCAAGGTAAAGTTAGACAAACCAAACGCAGCGGGATGCGGGGGGGGGGGGGGGGGGGGGGGGGTAGTAGATTATTGGATGTTTAATATATCAGCAAGATAATAGACTTGATTTAGCAATGATGAGTTTTAAAGTTAATGATGTACAGTTGTGTTTATTCTGGGCATATTTTATATTGTGAAGATGGCCATTGGCCACCCCCACTCAAGACCAAGATCCACCAAGGTGGGGGTCCCGGCCGGGTTGCGTGCGTGAGAAGGAAGCATGAAAGAACGAGACAGATTGACGAGACATTCAAATATATTATTAATCTGGCATGACACAGAAAATACAAAGACAGCATGCATTTACCATTTCACTGATATTTAAATACGATTGGCTGGCTCTCGTGAGTCGTGACGTCTCAGTCCTCGAGTCAATCACAGTCAGGGAACGACTCGCGACTCGCGAATCAGCGCCGCGAATCAGCAGCGCGTCAGAGACTCAGCGAACGAGACGAACGACGGCGAACGAGACGAACGAGAGTGGCGAACGAGGTCACTTTAAAGAGTCGTTCGTTCGAACTGGTTCGTTCGCGAACGAGCCATCACTACTAATGTCTGCTGTTTTAAGTTTTTTTTTTTTTTTTTTTAAACTTGTTTTCCAAATTGATTTGCATTAGCCTACAAAATAAAAATATGTATTACATTACAGTAAATTACATAAAGGCTACAACTTCAAATGTTTAGTTGACTTTCTGGCTGAATTTTTAAATCATTGAAGCTTATTGTCTTGGAAGGTAATATAAGCCTTTTTTTTTCTCCTTTTGGCTCTCATCTCTAGGTTGCTATGGTGGCAGATATAGGGGGCACAAGTGTAGATGATGCAACGAGGCGAATGATGAAATACATTCTGTCAAACACGCTGGCATTGGACTATAACATGTTTGGCCGTCACAGGAAAAAGAAGTTTAAAGACTTGCGTCTTTACAACGTTGTGTATGGTAAGTAAATTAGAGAATCATTGAAAATCATTTGTTGAAGAATATTCCATCTGCAGGGATTAAAGTTCTCTGTCGCCATTTCCGTCAGTTGGGAAAATGAGAGGAAAAAAATTACCACGTGCGCTTTTGTTGTGCAGGGCTCGACAGTTCAAGTGTTTCAGACTTGTATTGATTATTTTGAGACAAAAAATAGATGTGTGCATCATTTTATTTTATGATTATTTGTACACACCTCACAAAGCTATTATATATTAATTATTATCATGAGGGAGTATTATAATAGAATGTTTTATTAAGTTAAAGTACTTCATAAATATTTTCTTGTGCTAAAAATCCATAATGATTATCCATCATATCCTTCATACTTTGGCCAATATGGCCCTGAAGTTGGCCATTGTTTAATTCTAAATGGTGTTTTAAAGAGAATATGTTTTTAATGTTAGCTCATACTATCAACCAAATTTGTTTTACAGAGGCTCTTAAGAAGAATTCCTTGACGGCACAGGTGAACCAGCAGGAAGTAGAGAGGGCACTGTCAAAATGGTTCACTGGGGCCAGAGCCGGCCCGAGGCATAAGCGAACTAAGCGGCCCGAGGCATAAGCGAACTGGGGGCCCCCTGGTGGCCAGGGGGCCCCCAATCGTGTGTTGGAAAAAAAAAAAGAAAAAAAAATTGCCAATCTAAAACATCTTATTCATTTCAACATCAAAGTATGTACGTAAAAAAACGAAATATTTTTGATCGATATACCTGCTTACAACTGCTGTGTCTCTGGTGTCAGCTTTTGAGTCATGCGCATAGACTCTTAGGCTAGCTAGCAGCTTGTGCATGTGGGGCGCTACCCTTTACTGTCTATGGGCGCTGCCGCGCTACGACTGAGACCGGCAGCCAGCAAGAAAGTGGTAGTCATTTGGAAGAGACAGTAATGTCACAAAAAAGGACGTATCCCTCTGGTGCCGAAAAGAGAAAGAAGAAAAGGACAGATGATGAGAAAAAAGAGCAAGATAAAGGTATGTTTGCATTGCATTATTAATTACAGTATGCTATTGTCAGAAACCGTTCATAACCAAGCCTTCACTTCACTTGAGTTAGCTAACTGCGCTAGCTATGATAGCAGTTAGTTTAGGGTGACCATATTTCCTGAACCTAAAACCGGGACACTTTGCGGGGGGGGGTGCTGGCGGAACATTTTGGTTGCGCCATTGTTGCACCTAAAACCGGGACACTTTGCGGGGGGGGGGGGGGGTGCTGGCGGTTGCGCGATTGTTGAGCGGGGGGGGGGGGGGGGTGCTGGAAACCGGGACATTTTTGTCGGGACTTGGGACACGCAACTCAAAATCGGGACTGTGTGTGTTTTTATGTCTGCCTGTTAATGGTAACTATTTGGGCAATGATACCTTGATTAGGTCATGATAATCATCATGTTGGTTGAGTTATAGTCAAGTTAAGTTTCTCATTTACAGTCAGATAACTGCTAGCAGCAATATGTTTTATTCTGTCAAAATATATTTCAATTTTTATGAGCACTGTTGAAGTACTTTGGACCGCAACCAACACAAGTACTACCTGCCCCTGATGTTTCACCAGGTGTCAGTGCCTCCACAGCAGGTGAGGTTTTTCTTGATGGCAAATTACCACATTCCTTATTAATATGACATGACACATTTAACATATATATATATATATATTTTTTTTTTTATCATTGCAGGCACTGGCGCCGCCAGCCGGAATCCTGTACGCACTGTGCGTACAATTTTTTTGGTGAAAAAAAAAAAAAAAGCAATTGTGAAAAAAAAAAGAAGCAATTTTATTTATTTTGAGGGGGTGTGATGAGGGTGTGACAAAGATGCTTGTTTGTAACAGGCTAAACGTGCTGAGCTCGTTGATTGTTAACCAATCACTGGAGGCCTAACGTAAAAGCCAATGATTGTCGTTTACGTCATTCATCTGTCACTTTTTGATTTCTGGCGCATATTTAGCTACCTACAGTCTATGATATTTACACTAAGCTATGTGATGATTACGCCCGGTCCAGCCTATAGAAATGTCAAAAAGACAGTTGAGCCTTTTCCAGGCATTTGAAAAAAAGAGATCCAAACCCACGATCACAAACACGCAGCAGAGCAGCGATAATGAAGGTGCTACCAGCAGTCAGGCAGGACGTGAAGACGAGGTAGCTAGCTATGCTTCTAGCTCTTCTGCCTCTTTGGCGGTTGCAGCCGCTGTCAGTGAGGGTCCAAGCCCCGAGCCCGCCGAGAACACACGGCAGCAGCAAAGGGTGGTCAGTGCTGCTGCATATGAAGATGACCTTGGCTGTGTTAAGGCTGATGAACTCAAAACGACATCCGATTCCGTTAAACTGAAAGCCATACAGTCCAGATTCAAGCCCCCCAGAGGGTGGGTACCCCCAGCTAGAGTCATATGTGGGAAGCAGCGGAAAATACCGGAGGAATTTTTTTTTCGCGTCATCTCGCTTTCTTTTTTCTCTCCTCTCCTTAGCTCCAAACTCACTCGTCTGCACCGCGATTATTAACCACAGTAGCCTATAGTTTTCCACACAACAGCCATATAACTCATGTCAGAATAACAACAGTCTCAGTAGATTAATGGACATTTTAATCTGTTATTTCACTAATACTGAAAACATTAGATTAGTATTTTTCCATTTGTTGTATTTGCCGTTCCTGTGCGTACTTTGAAATTGAACCCTGGCGGCGCCACTGATTGCAGGTACATCCATTCCAGAGTTACAGGCACCTGAAAGTGAGGAACAGTTACAAGCACATGACAGCGAGAAGTTATTAGCACTTGAATGTGAGAAGCATATGCCAGCACGTCAAAATGAGGAGCAGCTACCAGTACCAGCCCTTACATTGACTGATACTTCGGTTTCAACCTCAGCTGGCGTGGCAGGTCAGTTAATCTAACAGTTTTAATTTTGTGTTGAGTTACTTTACTATAAAATACCCTGTGTTAAGTTATAATTACATGTTTTATCTTATGTCCCTACAGGTCATTCTACATCTGCAACCAGTGACATAGATTTTCCATCTACTCCCTCAACAAGCACCAGCTATCAAGATAGATCAACAGCTCCTCCAATTGACCCAGTTGAATGGTCAGCTCTCCTGTCGGACTCAGAAAGGACTGATCTGGTAAGAAGAGGGCCACTGCCAATAAGTGACACCTTCACCTTTCCCAAAAAGTCTGATGGACGAAGCTTTCACTACCACTACACATTCAGACAATTAGTTAATGGCGAAAAAATGAAACGAAGCTGGCTCATTTATTCAAAGAAAAATGATGACGAAGCTTTCACTACCACTACACATTCAGACAATTAGTTAATGGCGAAAAAATGAAACGAAGCTGGCTCATTTATTCAAAGAAAAATGATGCGGTTTACTGCTTTTGTTGCAAACTATTCTCACATAAATCCACAAAATTGTCAACAGAGGGACAGCGTGATTGGGTAAATGTAGGTGCTTTGCTGAAACAGCACGAAAATAGTCCAGATCATTTAAACAATATGGTGAAGTGGAAAGATTTCGCCCTCCGTCTTTCTAAGGGGAAGACTATCGATGCCACAGAAATGGCTCTTTTGGTGGCAGAAAAAAATCGTTGGAGAGATGTTCTCATCCGTTTGATTTCTATAATTCAGTCATTGGCAGAGAGGAATATGGCATTGAGGGGGTCTGTTGATACTTTGCATCAGGACCACAATGGGAACTTTCTAAAAGAGGTGGAACTGATGGCAAAATTTGACCTGGTGTTGAAAGACCATATCAGACGTGTAGATAGTGGGATGCAGCACATCACATACTTGGGTAAGACTATCCAAAACGAACTGATTGATTGCATCAGTGAGAAAATAATGGAGGCAATGGTGTCAGAGATCAAGGAGTGCAAATATTATTCAATAATATTAGACTGTACACCTGATGTTAGTCACCGTGAACAGATGTCTGTTGTGGTGCGGATAGTCACTCTGGGCCAAACACCAGAAATAAAGGAGCACTTTTTAGGATTTTTGATAGCTCCTGAGTCCACTGGCCTGGGTTTGTCCAATCTCATCCTTAACCAGCTTGAGGAATTGAACATCCCTTTCCAGGACTGTCGGGGGCAGTCCTATGATAATGGTGCCAATATGAAGGGCAAAAACAAAGGTGTGCAGGCTAGGCTATTGGCAAAAAATCCACGAGCTTTTTATGTGCCTTGCAGTGCTCATACGCTGAATCTGACGGTTTCAGATGCAGCTAAAGCATCAGCAGAAGCGTCATGTTTCTTTGGATATGTGGAGAAGGTATACAAGCATTTCTCAGGCTCCACTCAAAGGTGGGCCATCTTGCGGAAATATGTTGGCATCACCCTCAAGTCCTGGAGTGAGACACGCTGGGAAAGCCGCATTAACAGCATTGAGGCTTTGCGCTACCAGGCAGATAAGGTGAGGGAAGCCCTGTTAGAAGTCAGGAGTAATGCTACTGACCCCGTAGTGAAAGTTGAAGCCAACTCCCTGGCTGAAGAGATTGGTTCATTTAGATTTCATATTTGCTGTGTTGTCTGGTATGACATCCTCTCCAAAATTAACATCACTAGCAAGCATCTACAGTCTGCCAACATGCAGCTTGATGTTGCTGTTAATCTTATTCATAAAAACAAAACTGATCTGATCAGTTACAGGCAAACCGGCTTTAGTGATGCACAGACATCTGCTAAAGTAATATGTGAGCAGATGAACACTGAAGCAGTGCTGAAGGAGAAGCGACTGCGCTCTACAAAAAGGCACTTTGCCTATGAGGCTGCAGATGAGGTCATAGCAGATGCTATGAAGAGGATGGAAGTGTCCTTTTTTAATGCTGTAGTGGACTGTAGCATTCAGTCTTTGGAGGATAGGTTTAAGTCTCTGGGTGAGGTAAAGGCAAACTTTGGAGTGCTGCTCAACTTTAACTCTTTCCCCCATAAAGTCGACATTTGACGATCTCCCCTGTATCCTTAATGACGAGTTTTGACAGGTCCGGTAAATCAATAATGACGTCATTTGACGACCATGACAACCGGTCCCGGATTTTCAAATATAACAAAGGCTGTGATAGGTGGGGATGATCACAACCCATACTAGACCAACCAATAGGGTTAAACCTCGGAGAAAACCACCATTTTCGGCGGTTTTCTCCGAGGTTTTCTCCGAAGTTAGTCGAAGTGGTGACGATCGAGAATACCGGGAAAAAAAGAAAAAAAAAGTAAACTCGGCTATGGAAAATGACAGCGCGCAGATTGAGCGGGGAGGAGCGGGATTTTTTTAGGGATAATTTTGGAGATAGTGACTCTGACTCTGACTTCCATGGATTTTCAACTGATGATGGAAGTAATTACTCACCGGAAAACAGTGACAGCGACGAGAGTTCAGCGAGTGAAGCTGCGGAGGAGGATCATGCTCGTCGTGAGCCCGACCCGTCTCTATGGAGCCGCATTATATCCGAGCAAACTATCGTCAACTTCACACTGGATCATGGACCTAAATTACCCCGAGACCTGGATGTTGCTGAGGCTAGTCCTCTGAAATACTTCAGCCTTTTTTTCTCTGACTCGATGTATGAAAAAATCGCCGCGGAGACAAACGCTTATGCGGCGCTCTGTGCACGTGAAAGCAGCCAGGCTGACAGGCACTGGACACCGACAGACGGGGAGGAGATGAAAGCCTTTTTTGGTTCATCAATACTCATGGGTGTAAATCCAATGCATGAATATTCGGATTACTGGTCCGGAGATCCATTCCTGGGTGTCAGTGGATTTCAGCGCATCATGACCATGAACAGGTATGAGAAGTTGTCCCAGTACTTACACTGCAATTGCGCTGCAGCGCGTCTTGAGAGAGGTGACCCTCGTTATCATCCTATCGCTAAAGTTGCTCCTGTGGTCGACATGGCACGTCAGAATTTCAAAATATACTACAGACATGGTCGTGACATCTCCATTGATGAAGCCATGAAAGGCTACAAAGGAAGAACAGAGCTCCGCATGTACATGCCTGGGAAGCCAGAGAAGTTTGGCATTAAATGTTGGGCAAGGTGTGATGGCAGCACATCCTACATGTCTGACTTTGAGTTATATTCAGGCAAGCGTGATCAGACTCCTGTTCAGCAGCTTCATGGACTAGGATATCGAGTGATACATGATTTGACACGAGATTTAATCGGTCTCAACCACTGTGTTTACTTTGACCGTTTTTTCTCTTCAGTTGCATTGATTCAGCATCTCCTATCAGACCACATATATGCCTGTGGGACAATGATGACAAACAGAAAAAATGTCCCCCCTGCCATCAAACAAAAGAAACAGCTAAAGAAACAGCTACCCAGAAGAGGTGACACCATGGCCTTTCAGAAAGATAACATCACTGTGACTGCATGGAATGACAACAACATTGTGGTTGTTGCTCACACTTGCCTTCCTCATCCAAGTGAAATGACAGTCTGTGAACGGCAGGTGGGCAGACAGAAGTTGACTGTGCCACAACCCCAGGCTATCAACAGGTATAATCAACACATGAATGGCGTTGATGTCCATGATCAACTGAGGAAAAAGTACGCAGCATCACGTGCCAGCAAAAAGTACTGGAAGTACATCTTGTGGTTTGTGGTTGACTGCTGCCGTGTAAATGCCTGGATCCTGTACAAACTGACATCAACCAGACAGGTGGGAAGGAGGAAGCGCTACTCCCAGAAGGACTTCATCCTGGAGCTGGGTAAGGAGCTGATCAATTCATTCTCCAGCAGGAAGCGAGCTGCCATTCGCGAGTGTGGATCTCCCATAGACATTGATGTGCAGAAACGCAAGGTGACACATGCCTTTGGGCGACTACCTGGAAAACACCGCAGGTGCAAAAGCTGCTACAAGAAGGAACGCCGCCATGAAACTGTGTTTGACTGTTCAACATGCAACACACACATGTGCAATGACTGTTTCCGGCAGTTGCATCCTCCTGAGGACTGATTTGGTGTAACCGAGTGACATTCACCTGACAGACACCTGACTGATAATTGAGTCACACCTTTCAGGTTAATCTGCTCTTGCAGATGTTCAAAGATGTTCCTATATTGAAAAAGACAGTTCAGAGTTTTAGAGTTTCTTCATACCAAAAGGAAATAAGCTAAATAAGCTAAATGAAAAAAAAAGAGGATTATTTAGAAATAACAGGTGCAATGCAGACCAGGTACAAACAGATGTACACATGTCTATACTGTATCTGGTGTTATGAAATCTGTCTCAATACTTTGACAAATATATCTGTAATGTTTTTAATGAATACAGTGTTTAGAATATGCATTTATCAGATGCTAAATGGATTTTTGGTTTTTAATTTTGCACCTGACGAGGTAAACTTGTATTTTTAATGACCTGTTATATACCTGTAAATGAGTCAAATCACATTGAAACCTCCATAAATGCATAGTTCAGAGTCTCAGGTTTCCAGAGATATATAATATGTCTATATTTCAATAAAGTTTATGAGTGTGAAAGTCATTTATAACCACTCGAGGAGGTTTGTTTTCTTTTATGCAAATTCGTTCCATGGGTAGCCGTAGTAATACATATATGGGTTGTTCCTAATAGGCGTTCAAGGGGGAAAGAGTTAAGGAGTTAGAGCCTAAGGTCCTGAGGGACCAGTGTGAGCTTCTTGGGGAAAAACTCTCTTATGATGAAGAGACTGATGTTGATGGTAGTTCACTGGCTGTGGAGATTGAGAGTCTACCTGTACTCCCCAAACCTAGGATGACTGCATTTGAGCTTCTCACCTACCTCTCAGAAAATGAGATGTGTGAGCTTTACCCAAATCTTTGGGTAGCTCTCAGGATAGCCTGCACTCTGCCTGTAACAGTTGCCACAGCAGAGAGGAGCTTTTCGAAGCTCAAATTGATTAAAACATACCTGAGATCGACAATGGCTCAGGAAAGACTAAGCGGACTTGCTGTGATTAGCATTAACAACAAAGTTAGTCAAGCAATATCTTATAATGATGTCATAAGTGACTTTGACTCCAGAAAAGCAAGGAAGGAAAGATTTTAAGAAGTTAGACTGTATTGAGACCTTTTTTTTTTTTTTTTTTTTTTTTTTTTTTTACTGTTTTCAGGAATAATTGTCATTGTTGTTATTATTCTTCATTTTTAGTATTCAGTTTGGTCATCATTTCAGCAAATAATTTATTCAATATTTTTGGTGACTGTTTCAAGAAGTTTAAAACTAAAGTTAAAAGTTTAAAAACATAAGTGGAATACTGAGGCACTTTAATTATTTAAGTATCTATTTATTTGTGTATTTGTTTTAAATAAGACATTTTATTTTTGATTACATTATTTACATTTATATTGTCTATTTTGGTTTTATTTTGTCGTTGAAGATTGCACATTGAATGCCCATTTGCAGATCTGTTCCAAGTTTAAACAAAAAAAAACAGGTCATTAAACTGATTTACTTGTTTACAACAAATGCAATGCCTGCTGTTGTATTTTGTTATTTTTCAATTCAAGTTCAGTAAATCACACTTAGTGTTTCACTTCAAATATGAGAGTTAAAATAAATGTGTGATTTCAGTGCTCTCTAAGGTTAAAAAGACACTGGTTTGGGGTAAATAAGTATTATATTAATATGGTGGATTACTCTCTTAATGGGGCCCATGATCAAATACAGAATGTGTTCTGTCTTAATAGGGCTCCTTATTCATACAAAATGGGTTATGGGTTGATGTCTGAATGGGGCCCCTCAGGTATATATCCCCCGATATGTGATGTGATATATCTGAAAGCTCTCTAAATCATGAAATTCTGCTTATGACAAAATGTCTGTGTGGAACCCTGAATGAATGTATGTAATCAATTATGGACTTAACTTTGAATCCAAAATATAGGTCAGGCCTTTAAAGTAGGCTGATGGTTTGGGGGCAGCTAAACCCAGTGCTGTATCTGTTCTCCTGTGCAGGCCCTGCAAGTCAGGTTATAGGCTATGAATCTGAACAAATTAAGGTATTGTCCATCTCCAGCTGGCCATCCCTAAGATTAACCAGAATAAAGGAAATTACATCTACTAAATTCACAATTTTCTGGTGACTCCGCGGTGGTGGGAGGGGGGCCCCAAAAGGTTTGAATCAAAATCTGCTTAGGGCCCCCAAAAGGCTTGGGCCGGCCCTGACTGGGGCAAGAGATAGAGGAGGACGAAGGGCATCCAGACAGCCAGTGCCAAATTAAACAGTACTGAGCAGTGGTGGAGTATGACTGAGTGCAGAAAATTTATATTCGGGTACAAGTATAGTTATACTGTTAAAATATATCTCAGTTACAAGTAAAACTTACTAAAGTTACATTGTTTTCTTGCCAATGTTAGATAAAAAGTTTGCAAAATGTTGACAAACTGTTACATTGTTTTTCTTGAACAATTATTTTCATTACCAATAAATCTGTTGATATGATATTGATATTTAAACACAATTGTGATTTAATTCTGATATTCTTTTAAATGAATTATTTATTTTTAATTTCTACTTATTTTCACATTTGAGGTCTTTTTTAAGTTGCTAATTTAATGTTTTCAGATTCAGATCTTTTTTTTCCACATTGAAATTCAAAGTTTCAGAGTCTTAGTCCTGATCTGGTATGGGTGGCAGGGCATCAGCTGAGAGGATGTGTTGTAAATAACTATAAAAATAAAAACTAAAGTATAGTTTTTATTTCTATAGTTATTTACAACACAAAAATAAATGTAAGCCTTATGGATGGATGGATGGATGGACTAACAAACAACACTCAGTGGTCAAATTATCCAAAGTATCAAGCTAGTTTGGAGGATGCTGCAAACTCCAGCATCAATTTAAAATAACTTTATCTCCAGTATTCTTTACTAGCTCCTTACTTTGTTGTATTTTATCATTTGATAAACAGATTATAATTTGATGGCACATGTCAATTCATGTCATACTTAGACAGCAGCAGCTGTCGACTATTTTGATGGTCGACTAGTCACATTGAAACAATTAGTTGACTAATCGGATTATGAATCGCATAATTATTAAATTACTTTTATTTTAGCTATAAGCTAAAGGACCACAAAGGACTAAAAGCTGGGACCAAAATGGGTCTTGCGTATCTTGCCCAGTTGGAGCCCACCTAACACCTAGTTTAATCCTGCATTAAACCCACATGGTCAGTTAGCATGGGGCCAACATAGAACCCGCAAACAATCTGACTTGCAACCCATATTTTAGCCATGTTGTCCCGATGTAGGACACACATAGGACGTAAAACTGGGACCAAAATGGGTCTTGTCTGTCTTGCCCAGCTGGGGCCCACCTAAAACCTGGTGTAATCCTGCCTTAAAACCAAATGGGCAATTGGCTTGGGGCCAATATGGAACCTGCGGACAATCCCACTTGCAAACCATATTTCAGCCCATACTGTCCCCATGTAGGTCCCACATAGGACTTAAAGCTGGGACCAAGATGGGTCTTGTCTGTTTTGCCCAGCTGGGGCCCACCGAAAACCTGGTGCAATCCTGCCTTAAACCCACATGGGCAATTGGCTTGGGGCCAACATGGAACCCGCGGACAATCCCATATGGGTGCAATCTGACAAAACCATATGGGGCCCATTATTCAGCCCATTTTGTACCCACATGGGCCCCACATAAAAATGTTGGCTGGGATAAAACATGAGAATAGATCTACTAGGTCTAGATCCACTGTTATTTATGTGTTGTGACTTTCTTTGTGTTTCTTTGTGTTTTAGGCAAAAGAAGCAACGTCAGAGGCAAAGAAAAAAGAATAAGCAAAAACTACAAAGAGAAATTGAAAAGCTTAAAGCAGCCTTGTCACATGAGAAGGCAAAGAAAGAAAAATACAAAAAGAGATGGCAACGAGGCAGGAAAGATACGCACAGCCAATCTCCTCGAGCACAAATTAACAACATGCTCAATCGTTCTGTCCCCATTACGATTCGCAGACAACTACTGCTGCATGCCACCATATTTGAGGAGCTAAAAAGAAAATACCGGAACACGCGTAGAGAGAGAGAGAGAAGCAAGGCCACCACAGGGACTATCATTAGAAAATATAAATTACAGACCCTGGCTAAAAAGACCCTGGGATCATTTCACAGGAGAGCCCCTATGAATGACGACATGTCAACATTTAAATGGGTAGCAAGGCGCAGGGCTGCTGTAAGGGCGAATGTGGTGTCCTTCTTCCTCAGAGATGATGTCAGTCATGACTACGGGGAAGAAGGAGACTGTCACTCGCATGAAGCAGAGGAAACAGAAGAGGCTACTAACTGACACTCTAAAAAATCTGCACCAAAAATTCAGTGTCATATTCTGTTTTCTGTACTTTGAGGCCATATTGGGTGGTATGGCCGACAGAGAGTGACCGAAAATCATGCCTCTGCAAAAGACATGAAAACATCCTGTTCATTGCCAATGCTCTCGTGAAATCCCAACTTCTGTCCCCTCAATCCCTTGAGATGATGGCTGATGGGATCGTCTGCAATGCTGATGTAAAAGCATGTGCCTATGGACAGTGTGATGTTTGCAGAGGTAACACTGTACCCATGCTCCGCCAAGCCACCTCCAACAAGGTCATTTCTTTTTTCCAGTGGACCACAGAGTGGACCTCCCCCTCCTCCACTACCACCTCTGCCACCTCTGCCAATTTAATCTCCACTCCTCATCCAGATGATGAAAGAAAATTCCTGATGACAATCAAAAAAGAGGTCACCAGAACAGAGCAAGAAGTTGTGCAACTGTTTCATCAACAAATGTTGAAGTTTAAAGAACACATTTTTATATCCGTTGGCAGTACAGGGCCTACAAGGCAGTCCGAGAAAACATGAAGAACAATGAGTGCCTGATTCATGTGGACTTTAGTGAGAACTACATCTGCAAATATACAGAAGAGGTGCAGGCCATGCATTTCAGCCACAAACAGGCCACCCTCCACACCGGGATGTTGTATACAGCATCAGAGTCACCAATATCTTTCTGCTCAATCTCTCCCTCGAGAAAGCATGACCCACCAGCTATTTGGGCCCATCTAGAACCTGTGCTGGACATGATAAAAACAAGATTTCCCAAAGTAACCCGACTGCATTTCTTCAGCGATGGGCCAGCAACGCAGTACCGGCAGAAGGGGAACTTCTTCCTCATGTCCACAGAGCCCTTTAAGAGAGGCTTTGATGTTAGCTGGCATTTCTTTGAGGCAGGTCACGGGAAAGGGGCACCAGATGGTGTTGGGGGGTCACTAAAGCGCTCCGCCGATAGGCTTGTGGATTTGGGCGCGGACATCAGTGATGCAAAGATGCTCTATCACAAATTAAAGGAGCAGGAATCGTTGGTTAAACTGTTTTTCGTCAGCGAGAGCAGTGTTGAGGCCAAAGTCAAAGAAATGCAGCTGGTAAGTCCGAAGATAATGTTTTTATGTCAATACTGTACGTTTATGTGTATAACAAAACTAACCTTACCGTTCATATTTTTTATGTTTTACTGTAGGTGCTCCCTTTGAGTGCAGTGAAGGGAACTATGAGGATCCACCAAGTAATGTCCAGCTCTACGGGGAAGATCTGGTACAGGGACTAGGGTTGGGCGATGTCCGCTAAATTGGCACTCGTCGATGATTACCATAAAACATCGTGATTGACGATGATATCGTCGTTTTGACCACTTTTTACGATAATACTTTTTACTATAAATATATATTTTTTTCTACTTAAAAACTATACATTGTGAAGTCATTCAGTGGACACACAAAGCGCCGCGCGCTCTTTCCAGCGCCGACCCACCGGACTTCTCTCTCCGCCGGACCTTTTGTGTGCCAAAAATAAACCCATAAAAAACAGTTAGTTAGTACAATAACTATACAGTTATTGTACTAACCCTACTCATTAGCCTAGGCCTACTCATCCGGGCTTTTCAATATGTTGCACGTAAGACAAAAAAAAAAAAAGAAAGTCGCTTCCACAAGAACAGTTGATGCAATGGCGTTGGTTGGTAAAAAGGGTACGACTTCTGTGTTTTAATAAATGTGTGTTAACAGAAGCACCTTCATTCTTTCATTCAATTTGACATCATGGCCAAGAATTCGGAGCTTGAGCTTTTTTTTTTTATTTCGGTCCATTTGTGCTACACTCGCAAGCTGCGCGATTCTCTCCAGCTGATGGGACGCTCAGGACAGCAACGTCTTAATTCTCCAAAATAAATAGCGGGGATTCATGACCAAAGGGATTCAATCAGGGCGCACTTGTGTGGGTGGACTGTGAATTTGAAGAAGGTGGTGAGCTCAATAAATTCTCTAAAACAGGAGTTCGGATGTGAAGCTGCTGGAGATCAATGCGTGTGCGATTTTTGTGAAACGCGGCTGCGCTGTTGACCATTACATTTACGTGAGAAGCTGCGGATCCGACTGAGGTTAAATTACCCTGTATTAGATCAAGTTATATAACTAATTTAGAAATGCATTTGACATCATGCCATGCATTGACATGATCATTCGTTTTAGGAAGGTGGTAAAAAGCTCAGCATCGTCGGAGAGCCTACTCAGTCAGCAAAGGAGCCTCGGGTTCCCGACCCCTGGGTTGCAGGTTATTTGAAAGAGCATATGCATTAGTTATATTCTCAATATAATTTACAGAGCAATACAAGTTTTTAGGCTATAGAGGAGACTAGGATTGGTTTGTGTTTGACAGGGAGGGGGGCGTGGCATCACGATGGTTGCGCTACATCGTGATGTCGGTCAGCCAATCACGATGGACGATGATATCGTCTATCGGCACAACCCTAACAGGGACATCACCTGTCTTTGTAAGATGGAGGAGGGTATAATGGACTGCCCATGCTTTGGCCTGAAGGAAGCCACAATGCAGCCCTCTACCTCCACTGCAGCCTCTGCCTCCACTGCAGCCTCTGCCTCCACCTCTGCCTCCACTGCAGCCTCTGCCTCCACTGCAGCCTCTGCCTCCACTGCAGCCCCTGCCTCCACTGCAGCCCCTGCCTCCACCTCTGCCTCCACTGCAGCCTCTGCCTCCACCTCTGCCTCCACTGCAGCCTCTGCCTCCACTGCAGCCTCTGCCTCCACCTCTACCTCCACTGCCTCCACCTCTACCTCCACTGCAGCCCCTGCCTCCACCAATGCCCCCTTCACCTTAGATCATATCGGGAGATGGTGTGTCATCAGATATGACACCATCTTCTACCCAGGAGTAATCCTGGATGTAGAGGGAGGCAGCGTCAAAGTAAACTGCATGTTGCCCAATGGCAAAAACAAGTTTTATTGGCCAGGTCCAAGGAAGGACATTAACTGGTACACATACAACCAGATTCTGTGCCTCACAGAGGAGCCACAGGCATTAAATAAGAGGTCAGTGTGTCTTGATCAGGCCACTTGGCGCATGATTGAAAAGCACATGTAAGAGCACACATGTTTGTGTAGGCCTGACCGTTTCTTCTTTGGTTAATTGCATTGACATTTGGCATGGTTATTGTTTTGGTCATTGTTCATTTATGTTTTTTTTTAATCTTTTCAAACGTTGGAGGTTGGTTGTTATGACCTTTTTTAAATAAATAATCTATTCCTATGTATTTAGAAAATAATATATATTATAGTTACTATTTTATTCCACCCTGTAATATTTTATTCCACCCTGTTCCGTGATGATTTTCATTAAATATTCTAATCACAACAGTAAGTGTTTGGTATATTTGTATATTGTATTGTTAAATTAGGTAGATATAATGCATCTACATACACTTTTATTTCTAATTAATAAAATTCCTCACACAAGACAACAAAATGGGGGAAAAAAACGCAAATATTCTATTATTCTGACATTGTACTCTTCATAAAATCAAAACTGTTAATGCTACAAGAATGAAACTTTTATCATAGCAAAAGGGACACATTGTATCCCAGAAAAGTTCAGTATTGTGCGACTTGTGCATTATTTAAACTTTGTGATTACCATGTACATGTCCCTAACAGGGTGGAAAACGTCTGGAGAAATATATACAAAAAACATCCCATAATTATAATATTTTCAACACCTGAGCTTGGCATACATGCATTCCTCATAGCTAAGTATGGTATAGTCCTAACAAAATGTTTAAACCATAAAAAACAATCATTTGAATTTTCAGAAAACAGACAAATATGTGGCCCAAAACAGGAATCACCCAACACTATTATATTGTAACCAGCAGTGGGTGCTGTTTGACGTGATGGGCAACTTAGCACATCACCGGTTCTAAAAACCAAATCGTAGAGATGAAAACCAAACCGAATCCCAATCAAGTGAGCTCCCACCAATGTGGCTCATTGGTCTGGGGCATCATTCTCCCTTAGGGTGCGAGAGGTCCCGGGTTCAAATCCCAGACGAGCCCACTCCTTGAAATGTTAAAGATAAAAACATCTTACCTTGCAAAATACTGCATACAGGAGAACTCCCAATAAAAAGAATAGCGCTCGGTGAAACCGTGTTCACAAGGCTGTTTCCTGCACTTAGGTTTAAATAAAGATTGCAACAGGGTAGTGGTGGATTTTCTCGTTCGTTTGCGCGAATCGGTTCGCGTCGTTCAGTTCGCCACAGAGAGTCGTTCGTTCGTTTGTTCGTTCGTGTTTCGGTAGCGCTGAATCATTCACTGACTCGTTCAGTCGTTCAGTCGTTCACTTAGCTCCTCCCTCGTTCGCGAATCGCGAACGACTCGGCGAACGGCGAATGCCAGCCGAGTCGGTCAGACTCGGCTCCTCCTCGTTCACGAATCAATGCAGCCGAGTTGGTCTCGGACTCCCTCGTTCTTCTCATTTACTAACTAATCACGAAATCACGATTCACAATCGTGCAATGGTGCAAATGATGGTGTTAATAAATGTGTTAATAGCAAATACAACATTGTGTCTGGTTGAATATGTTAACATATGTATTTAATTTGAGTTCAACAGATTTATTTAATGTATGCATAATGACATGTCAGGATCAAAATGCCCCGTTCCCCCAATTCAAGGTAAAGTTAGACAAACCAAACGCAGCGGGATGTGTGTGTGTGTGTGTGTGTGTGTGTGTGTGTGTGTGTGTGTGTGTGGGGGCGTAGTAGATTATTGGATGTATATCAGCAAGATAATAGACTTGATTTAGCAATGATGAGTTTTAAAGTTAATGATGTACAGTTGTGTTTATTCTGGGCATATTTTATTTACTATTGTGAAGATGGCCATTGGCCACCCCCACTCAAGACCAAGATCCACCAAGGTGGGGGTCCCGGCCGGGTCGCGTGCGTGAGAAGGAAGCATGAAAGAACGAGACAGATTGACGAGACATTCAAATATTTTATTAATCTGGCATGACAGAAAATACAAAGACAGCATGTATTTACCATTTCACTGATATGTAAATGTAAAAGGCAATATTCAAATGTGAAAGTGGTATTGTTAATGTGTCAACCATTCGAAAGCGTCCTAGACTCACAGACAGACAAACAACATACATTGGCTGGCTCTCGTGATGACGAGTCGTGAGTGACGTCTCAGTCCTCGAGTCAATCAGTCAGCGAACGACTCGCGAATCAGCGCGTCAGAGAGACTCAGCGAACGAGACGAACGAGCGAACGACGCGAACGAGAGTGGCAAACGAGGTCAGTTTGTTCACTTTAAAGAGTCGTTCGTTCGAACTGGTTTGTTCGCGAACGACCCATCACTACAACAGGGTCCAAAATTAACATCTGCCACCAGCAGATGCAGTTGACCATTACTGGCCCTATATATTGGGGATGCACCGATCAGGTTTTTTTCGTCCGATACCGATCACCGATCTTTTTAATATGTGATCAGCTGATTCAATAACGACCACCAATTTTTTTTTACAATGAAATATAGGCTAGATTTTTCAAGCTTTTTCTTTAATTCCTTTAAAACACAGATTTATTTATATTTATATTTATATACATATATACATATATACATATATACATATACAGTATACAGTATATATTATGGAAGATACTGGAGGAGTCAAGTGATGGGGTCCTGCTACTGACAAATTTCAAATTGATCGGCCGATCACGGATCACATGTTTAGGGCATATTACGGCCGATAATGATCAGCGGCTGATCGATCGGTGCATCACTAATATATATATATGACCTTGTACCTGCCCAGGGAGCTCCAGTCAGACATGTCCTTCTGAGAGAAAAACAACCGGAAACTGAGTGCTTCCAACAATCCAACAAGCATGTAGATCTCTACATGAACCAACAATATGAAGGTACTGTGATTAGACCAAAAAATCCTGTCTAAACATCAAGGTCAGCATCCGGCTCATTGGTCTAGGGGTATGATTCTCACTTAGGGTGCTAGAGGACCCAGGTTCAAACACCGGACGAGCCCTCTCCCTTGCCTAGCATAATTGTGGATACAGGTCAAACACTCAATAAAAAAGAATAGTAGTACGTGAAATCCTGTTCCCAAGGGCTTGTATTGCTTTTAGAGCTTAAATACAGAATACATTTCAGTAAGGTTAAATGAAAACCAAAACAGGGTCCAAAATGAACACCTGCCACCAGCCAATGACAGAAAGATTTGACCATTACAGGACAGCTCTTATTCAGCATCAGCCAAATCTGGCAAACTCCCTTAACACCATGTCCAAGATAAGTGGGTGGGCATCGGCTCCAGTGCTAGGTCGACCGTTCAAGACTGCCTGTATAGGTGCTAGGCTGAACTCTTTTTGAGCTTGCCATGGACATGGGACCTTTTTGCTCCTAGACAGCTGTCAGCTCATCAAGTCTGATTCTAAACCAAGGATAAGGCAACAAATCATCTCTAACTATATGCCTCATCCGGCTCGTTGGTCTAGGGCAGTGGTTCTCAACCTTTTTTGAACAAATGCCCCCCTGACCATTCCATGATCCTCGTACCGCCCCCCCTTACAAAAAAAACCCCAATAAACTACATGGTGCTGGTGCTTTAAGTGTTCTTGTAGTGAACAGTGTGTTAAGACTGGAGGACAACTGACATCGGGTTTTATGATGAGAGAAGCCATTGTTTTGCTTTAAAATCCCTGTTTGTATTGGATTGGAGCTGTTTATGTATTTATGTATTTATGCCCCCAACAACTTGATGTGCTGCTGAGCAAATCTGATCATTTTACAGGAAATTAAAGCATTGATTTTAAACATTGCCGCCAAAATGTATGTTTTTGAGACATATAATAGGTCATGTTTGTACATTACTTAACTGGAGAAACTGGGAAACAACATGGAAATGTTATTTTAGTTGTAATGTGATATAAAATATTAAATAGAATAGGTTATATAAGATATTAAATAGTCAGCTCGACTTGTAAAAATAAAAAAGAACCTCACGATTTTAACTCTAAAATGCATTAAAGTATTATTCATTGATTAAATATGTCTTTCTTTCGTAAGTGACCATGGTATAAGCGGGATAATGCCCTTCGAGGTGTCCATTAACAGAAATTAATGGACGACGCGGAGGCGTGAACCGTCCGACGCGAAGCGGAGGACTTACGCGAAGTCCATTCATTTCGTCGGGCATTATCCCGTACGTATACTGTACTTTATATTTCGGCTGCAAACCGCAATTCTTTTTTCGTTCTCCGTAACTTTGAAATATCTCCACACTGCCGACATCGTTGTTTATGTTTACCGCGTCACTGCACGTTCTTTCATTGCGTCAGTAAAACGCGCCGCGTCACTGCACGTTGTTTGCTTGCATCATTAAAACGCGGCGCTAATATTTAATATATATATTCGGCCTTGTTTTTCACTCATTCCACCGAATATTCGGTGCATCCCTATTTGATTGTAATGTGTGTGATTAAACGTGGTTACATTATCGCGCTCGTGTACGTTTTCATTGGTTATAGCCCGCAAAGATGAGGTGACAGCTGTCAAAAGTAGCGTTTGTGTTTCCCGGGTTTCGCTGCTGCTGTGGTGGATTTGTTTGGGCGTTACTATGGAGACCGTTCCTGCTCGGCTTGTCCGATCGTGATCAGGGAGCAGAGGGGAGATCTCCAGGGGCGACGTCGGGGTTTACTCCCTTTTACCCAGCGGTGGAAGCAGCAGACTCGGGTTCTTGGTCTCAGGCAGCAGCGTTATTTTTAGTTGGGAAACCATTAAATTTAAAATGTAGAGTTCAAATGAACTTTGTACAAGCCAAATTGTGGCGCCCCCATTCGTGCCAGAGCGCCCCCATACCAGCCCTCACGCGTCCAGCGCCCCCCAAAATGTTTATAACGCCCCCAAGGGGGCGGTACAGCCCCCGTTGAGAAACCCTAGTCTAGGGGTATGATTCTCGCTTTGGGTGCGAGAGGTCCCGGGTTCAAAACCCGGACGAGCCCAGCCATTTTATTTTTTACCTCTCAAGATAAGAGATCTTGCATAAGCACTAACATAGGTATGTGCTCACAACTTTTACATTAAATGATAAGGTGACAGACTAAGAAAAAGAGTTGCCTCTACTTTAACTTCTAAGAGAGGGTAACTCTTCCATCACCACTGTTACAAGTTCAAGACTACCACAGGTTCTGAGTTCAAATCCTGGATGAGCACGAGCAAACATTAGATTGCAAATCAACACACTCAAAGCAAAAAACAAATCAGTTCCCTATTTAAGAATTATAACGAAACTCAGATGTTGTGCATGGACACTCATCATTGTACTAATTTGCTAAAATGGCACCATTGAATTTTGGCTCTTTTATGGCAAGAGTAGGATAAGCAAACCCACAAAACACAATATAGTGAGTAATCTTAAAGGTCATTTTTCTTATTGCCGACATCCCCAATGAAAATCCCCCATCTAGTATCAACACAACATGACATCTCATCACAGGCCAGAACCAAACATTGGTGACTGAGATTGCATCATTTCATTTGAACCAACTATATGATATTTGGATCAGGACAGAGCAGGTTGCAAGGTTGTTTTCCAAATGCATATTTTAGTTGAACTCATTTCAAATCTGATGTTGCTTTCTTTTTAATCAACAACCTAATAAACAATCTAAAAATGCTCTGTAATGCTATGAATAGGCAAGTGTTGGTACTGTCTTTTATATTTGTTTAGTTTTTATGGTATGCACTACACAATGGGCTTGTGTAGTGCATACCAAGTCCACTAGAGGATGCTGTTTGACCAGAGAGCTCTGAGCTTTCAGTCTGCCACATCACCAGTTGTGAGGTTTAAACTGCAGGTTCAGTCTAGACAAGGGAGGGATAGGACCTCAACATGTGGCTCGTTGGTCTAGGGGCATGATTCTCGCTTAGGGTGCGAGAGGTCCCGGGTTCAAATCCCGGACGAGCCCAGACATTTTATTTTCTACCCTCAAGATAAGAGATCTTGCATAAGCACTAATAAAGGTAAGCGCTCACAACTTTTGACATTTGAAATGATAATGTGAAAGACTAAGAAAAAAAGTCACAATGGGCTTGCCTGCTGTTACTTATCACACCACGCTCACTTGCAGCTTACAGGCCCTGGAGCCTGCTGTTGGAAATATGGGAAAGACGAGAAAATCTGCTAAAGAAAATGCTGCAAAGTTTGCTGTCATTCAATGATTTTCAGATCTGTACCCTCTGAGCTCCACCACATCAAATACTTACCTACATGCTTACAACATCATATATTTAAGAAGGATGAGCTATTTCATGCTTTATCTTGTCATTGCGTTTTTATGTGATAAATAATATCTACAAAACCTAGGTAATACACGGTTCATACCTGGTTGATCAATACCCAAAACCTACTTTCCTTTTACAGCCAACATCACTGGTCATAGAAGTCACCAGTTAACTCCTGATATGATATCACAGTATGAGACAGTGATGAGGATTGTATCACAGTAATGGTCTTTGGACAGGATGAAATACCTATACGAGCCCAATTACAGTTAGTTTAGGCTTTCTAAAAGAATGCACAATTTCAGTATTCTGTACTTATTAATCTATGAATATATGGATGCCTACATCTTACAGAGGTTATGTCTGAGAAACGGCTGTAGCTTGATGATCAGGGCCAAATATGCCACAAACTAAGCAGCAATGTGGGATGGTCAAGAAATTCCATCCACCTTGCCAGAAGAGTGCATCGAACACTATTATATTGTAACCAGCAGGGGGTGCTGTTTGACGTGATGGGCCACTTGCCACATCATCAGTTCTAAAAACCAAATCACAGAGCAGAGATGAAAAGCAAAGCGAATCCTGAAAAGTGAGAACCCTCCAATGTTGGTCTAGGGGCATGATTCTCACTAAGGGTGCAAGAGGTCCCGGGTTTAAATCCTGGACAAACCTACTTTTTATTAAGTCACTAATGAGTGTCTTTATCCAGTCAAACAGCCAGCCAAGTCATACAATTATTTGACGTCAGGCTCACTAATGTAACATTTCAAATAAATGTATTTCACATTTATGAACTGATCATTTTAGGTGCATTTTGACCACACTATATCACTGAAACCAATATATGAATCTCTCTCTCTCTCTCTCTCTCTCTCTCTCTCTCTCTCTCTATATATATATATATATATATTAGTGGTGGGCCGTTATCGGCGTTAACGCGCTGCGATAACGCGAGACTCTTATCGCGCGATAAAAAAATTATCGCCGTTAATCTATTCTCAAAGTTGGGTTGGGAGCTGGGTCTATACCGGATTTCCACCAAGGAAGGTAAGCGCCGCGGAACGGCTGCGCTGCGGAACGGCTGCGTCCTCTGCCCGGCGACCCCCCGTCGGTTGTAGGTCTGGGCAGTGGTGCCTTAATGCACGGGCTTACCTGGGCTTCAGCCCGGGGCCTCGGCCAATCAGGGGCCTCTTAAAAAATATATATTTAAAAAAAGATGATAAACGTCCGTATTCGCTGTGTCATTACTGACCCCCCCCCCCGTCGACAACCGCGAACACCCCCCCCCCCCCACCCCCCGTCAACAATCATGCACCTCTCCCCCTCCGGTCAACAATCGCGCACCTCTCCCCCTCCGGTCAACAATCGGGAACCCCCCCCCCCACCCGTCAACAATCGCGCAGACTTATTTCTAGTCATTATTTAGGTAGCACACACATATTATGAATGCCTTCGACAGAATTAAAATGAGCCATTTTAATCTAGATTAATCTAGATTAATTCCAAGATTACAGTTAGATTAATCTAGATTAAAGAAATTAATCTATGCCCACCACTAATATATATATATATATATATATATATATATATATATATATATATATATATATATATATATATATATATATACTGTATATATGAATTTCCTGTCCATATGAGGGTGGACATTTCTAAACTGTAATAATAAATTATCAGCCATCCATTTACCTAAACCGAAGGTCCTGATGGTGGGTGAAGATCATCCATGTTCTGCCATGACGTCTCCTGTACTCCTGGAATCTGCCTATAGTGCCTAAGTCAGGACAGCCTGTGATCTAAACAAAATAAAAACATTTTAACTTTAAAACGTAATATTCTGAAGTTTTCCATTATTATTATTCCAATAGTCGATGGATTTCATAATTTTGAATAGCCAACTATTGTATGTATTTATATATAGTATGTATATTGTATGTATTTTCATCATTCATTCTTGATTTTGAGATAAAGTATGATCACATTTTCTTTTATAAAATAAAAAAGGGGCACAGGCAAGAAGGCCTTATGTTTTCTGCCTCCTCTGCCTGGAATAGCCTGCAGAAGGAGCTTCAGCTACACGATTTAAATCACTCTAAGTGCATTTAAATCCATTGTAAAACAGAGGGACGCACAAACTATTGTAAATTATAGACGTTTTAGGGCTGCAACAAATGATTATTTTCATAGTCGATAAATCTAATGATATTTTTGAATGAATTTTGATGAATCAATTAATCATTTTGTTGAGAAAATGTCATAAATAATTGCAAAAGCCATCACAAGTTACTAGAGTCCAAAGGGATGTCTTAAATGTGCTTGCTTTATCTGAAAAGCAGCCAAGAAAAAATAAAGTATTCATTTTATAATGATCCATGAACCAAACATTTAAGATATTAGTTAAAAGCAAAGTTTGAAGTTGAACTAATATCTGCACTATCTTCTGCTGTGTTGTAAGTTGTTTTATGTATGTTGTAACTTCATGTACTGCTGTCCTTCTTTGCCAGGCCTCTCTTGAAGCATATCTTTTTAATCTCTAGCCTGGTAAAATAAAGGTAAATGATTGTGTATGGGACCAATAAAACATTATTTGTTTAAGGTTGTTTAAAATACACTTGATTCTTATAAATTTGGCATTTAAAAAGGGTCATAACAACATACAAAAGCCAAACATTTTCTTATTATAGCAAAGTATTTTCTATTTAAGCACATTTTGTTACCACAATAGGAAGTTTACCTTAAGGAAAAACTATCCACGTCTCCATCTAGAAAAAATAGATTATAGGGTAGTAATGTAAACCACAGAGAGAATCTTTAAAGTAAAACAGCTTGCGATGTGGCTCGTTGGTCTAGGGGCATGATTCTCGCTTAGGGTGCGAGAGGTCCCGGGTTCAAATCCCGGACGAGCCCTGCTCTTTTGCATCAGGTGATGGACGGCAGTATTATAGTTCACACATTTAACAATGTTAAAGCCAAAGCTTTTACTTTCCTAAAGCCTAGAACTCTGTCTATGGCACTGTATCATGCAGTTCTGATGGCTTTACACATGTTCATAAAAACAAAATGAAACAAGTGAATGTGAAGGTTTTCCATCACTTGTTCTCTACCATTTTATGGGCATTTACTTGGAGAATTACATCTGAACCCTCAGGTAGTCAGACAGATATAGCAAAAATATGGCTCAACTCTCTCTCTCTGGCAAATCACAGTGCACCCTTGGGTGTGGATGCACTGTAACACCTGTAGCTGCTCTATGTATTTCAGCCTGATTTCCTCAACCTAGTTGAGATAAGGGCAAGCTGTCACTAATATTACAAGCGCCATTATGGCCAGGAAAACACTGTCTCTCAGCGATAATCCAACTTCTAGTATAAAGATAAGGAAGTAATTTATTGATCGTATACTTGACATTTGGGTGCCACAGCAGTTTATTCGCACTTTATTTTGCCATCCTTTCAAACTGTTTATATTACTCTGCGTGTTCATTGGCATAATTACAGTAAGCGGCTTGAAAAATATCTCTGACTTGCTCAATATTATTTTGTATCTGATTAAAACAAGATTTAAATGAAGTCATTCTCAAGCTGTATTACTGGAGGTTATTTAAAGGGATAGTTCAGATTTTCTGAAGTGAGGTTGTAGGTACTTATCTACAGTCAGTGTATTTCCTATAGTAGAAGGTGGTCGACGTGCCCCAGCTTGGAGAAGCAGACAGCTGTACCAGCACAGACAAGAAGCAATGTACTGCACCTGTATGGGTTGCGGTAGAGCTGATGCACCCTGGTATGGGTTGTGGTGGAGCTGAGGGGCACTGGTATGGGTCGAGCCCTGGCGGTCAGAGGGCACCTGTTGCTTGGCTCAAGGGCCCACATGTTCAAGTGCTATCTGTCTATAGCTACGTTTTGCATTCACAGTGGTCCCTGGGCCTCTGACCCTTAGGGGCCCCTCAGAGGCACCTGGGCCCATAAGCCAGGCCTGCAACTCAGCCCTCCTTGATCTGGCGAGGGAGAAACCTAGCTGGAGAACGACGGCTCCAAGAGGAGCAGCAGTATGTAGTAGGGGTGTAAGAAAATATCGATACACTTAAATATCGCGATATTTTTTTTCATGATACCGTATCGATATTCAAAAGCACTGTATCGATTATTTAGATTACGTCCTCCGCGCCAAAGGAACAATGAAATCCCGCGAGATCCCGCGAGAGCACCAGTCTGTGGCAACTTGCATGCTAACCGCGAACTTAGCACAATGCACCGATGACTGAGGACAAGAGGATACAGACGGCTCCAGCAGCTTTTAAAGCTGATGTTTGGGCATATTTTGGTTTTAAAGCAAAGGAAGGCAGTTACGAGTTAGACAAGAGCCATGTGGTCTGTAAACTCTGCAATGCCAGAGTCAAGTACTCGGGCAATACTACAAATTTGCGAGCACATGTGGCGAGACACCATGACAACGTAGCATTACAGGCTTACGTGAAACGAGTGGATCCTGCTCAACAAACTATTAAAGAAGTTAACTTTTCGAAACTACCAGCGACCTCAACTCGCGCAACAAACATAACACAGTCAGTACTTATAGAGCGTATAGATTATAAAGCGATTATAGAGCGTATAGTATGTAGCACATAGTATATGCTAATTTCTTTGTGGTAACAGCCAGAAAAAGTGTTATGACGTTTGAAGGTATAGAGACCACCAAGTACTTTGAACCTCCGTTGTGAACCTCTAAGCAGATGTCTTAATATATCTACAGCCTTAATGTAACATTGTTTGTTTACATATTTTTTCTTCATGTTAAGCTAATGACTGTTGATATTGCAGAAAAAGTATTATGTTAGATTGTGCAGGGACTGCATATATTTGCAAGTATTTGAGAGGCAGATATTAATTTCTTCAGCCTGCACATAAAGAGCGGATGTTGCAGTGACTTTGCTTTTTTTTTTTCCAACTTCAGAAATTTGAACCTGCTTATACAGTATATTACAGTTAAGGGACAACCTTTTAACAGAGTCAAGAAATCTGTTAACTTAGTTTTTTCATTTGTTTATCCAAAAAATCCTGCAAATGCTTGTATTTCTTCTCTTGTCAAATACAAATATAGATCCCTCTGTTTGAATTCAGCAAGCTGATGTTAAGCATGTAACAGCTTTGTGTGTTTACTATGCTATGACAGTTTTCCTACAATTAAATTCTTTAAAAGAAACTCAATAGGCCTATATTGTTGTTCCTACAGTATCGCAATATATCGTATCGTTGCCCCTGTATCGTGATACGTATCACCAGATTCTTTCCAATACACACCCCTAGTATGTAGGCCATGGAGGGAGGGGCTCCATGTTGCTGCTACTCTGATTCATAATCTAGGTAGACATATTCTTAAATTTAAAAAATGATATATACAAAAAAACATAATTGTCTACATCTACACACAATGCATGTATACATAACATGCTTAATATATTATCATATACTCTCATGTTGTACAATCATATATAATATATGCATTTCAATTCCAATCAGGTAAGTAACTGAATAGCGACAATAGAAAATGTATACAATATTTCTTAAACATCCTTCCTCTCAGGTGCAGTAAGTATTTAAGCTCACATTTCAAATCCTTTTTGGCATTAAAGTGACGTGCGAATTAGCATCACTAGCATCCTAGCGCCAATTTGACTCGCGCCAATCGCACCCACAGGTCAATTAGTCACCATCAGCACACAAACGACGTCAATTGACGGCTATATTACCGCCGTTAGTTCAGCAACTGACGTGCGCGACGACAGCTTCTGGACAACGCCGACCACCTGTTGACATGTGATCATTTCAGGACACGGTGTTATGTTATGTTCACCTTTTTGCTCACCTGTACGCTGTGTAGCTCACGTGTCTCGGGACACGAGCTGCACGTTACTGCAGGCTACTTCCGGGCCTCGCGCCATCTACCGGCCGACCCGTGCGTTACAAGGCTAAAGACGCGTCAAATCCGTCAGTTAGACTTGAAGCGAATGGGCCAGTGTGCTCTGAAGTGTGCTAATGATGCGCTCACAGATAACACACAGACTAAAGGGTGGTGTGTGGACAGTCAGTCAGTCAGTGGGTGCAACAGGCTGCATGCATGGCTGCATTAGGACCGCTTGTCCTGGTGTGTCCAGACCACAGGCCGAACACGGCTTTTCCCCTCAATTGAATTTTACTTTAATTCAATTCGATTCCTTTATTCAGTTTTCAGTATTTACAGTCTAATACCAGCATACAGACTCACCATATTAGCGAACCACCCGCGGGAGCTTTTACTTTGAAAATAACGGATCGGAAGTGGATCTTGATTGGGTCAAACGATTGTTTAGTCGCTGCTGCTTCGCTGTAGCTTGTTCACCATAGGTTTAGCGGCTAGCTGTAGCATCTAAGTGGACATCTCGTCTTTAAAACGTCAAGTAAAGCCGTCTGTAAGTCGGGACATTGGTGAGATTCATTATGCACCTTAATAGTTCACCAAGTGCGCGTCTTGCATTCAATTGATTTGAGTCAAATTCGGAACAAATTACCCATAGTAACCAATAGCCACGATAAACGCATGTATTTAACAGCAGGTCAACGTATTAATAAGTATGAAAAAGCATGCGCGATTTAAATGCGTTATGACGCACGTCTCCATCCTATCCCACAGTGTTTGAATGGAAAGGATGAAACTAAAAGGGAGCGCGGTAGGAAGGGAGATTAAAGAGATGAAGGGCTTTGGTTAGTTGTCTTCTGTTGCTAGGCAACGCAAACCTTCAGTCAGTGCAACAAGTTAAAGCCTATAATTACATTAGGCTGGCAGAACCACTAGCCGCGTCCTAGTTGGAACAGTTCACCCAGTTAGTTATCGTTTTGTCTTTTTTTGTTGTTGTTGCATACATTTAGTTGTATTTGGGTTAGTGGTTAGTTAGTTTAAATAGGATTTCAGAGCTTGATCGGCTGGTGTGTTTGTGTGTCGTCAGGCTGCCAGTAGGACGCCATGCTGGTTCCTATATTCACCCTGAAGCTCAACCACAAGATAAACCCTCGCATGGTTACTGTGGGAAAGTTTGATGGCGTTCATCCATGTCTGACAGCCGCCACTCAGGCAGGGAAGGTACACGTTTGCTGGGTCTTGCATCATTAAAAACACTCAACTTCCACTTCTATTGATTCACTGTTCAACCTTTCACTGTCCTTCCTCCACAAGGTGTTTATCCACAACCCACACGCCCGCGGACAGAGACCCGCGGCCCACCGCCTGAGCCAGAGCGCCCAGGACTCGGACATCTCCCTGCTCAACATCAACCAGGCGGTCAGCTGCCTGACCGCCGGGCCCCTGGGGCCCAACACCGCCGGGGACACACTGCTGGTGGGGTCGCAGACCAACCTGCTGGCCTACGACGTCCATGACAACGCCGACATATTCTACAGAGAGGTGGGCCACCTGGACCTTTCCCCCCTCGCACACTAGTATCTAAAAACACTGTGCCGGCCCCCGCTACATGTAGACTGTTTTAAGTGTGAACGCAGATATACTGTACTCCATTCCTGAGCCAGGAAATGCTCCTTTTAATATTTCCAACATGTCCAGTGATTCAGATGACTTGTACGAATGTTAGTAAAGCTGTAAGAAAAAGGAAATGCAATAGTCAGGCGTACCATTTAATTATACAGCTAAATAATGATAAATCAAATCCACATAATGCAACATGTTGGTTAACATGATACCACATTGCTTTAAACAGGAAGGTTGCTAATGGGCTACTGCTAAACATAGGAAATCATACAAGCTAAACATGTGCCAATATTTACATTTAGGGCATTTAGCAGACGCTTTTGTCCAAAGCGACTTACAATAAGTACATTTGTTAGAAGAAAGTGCAACAGTAAATCGCTATCAGTAGAGTAAGGATTTCACAAGAACAAGTTTCAAGCACACCCAATTGCTAAGTTAACATTGCTACCATTGCTAGTATACAACAGAGATAAGTGCGAAAATAGTAATAATAATATAAACTTAGAAATACCTCTTGATAAACAATATCAATCCATAGGAAACAAAACAAGTTAATAAAATACACTCACAGCCATTGCTTTCTAAGGCCTAACAAAAAAGGCTCGAGGAATAGCCACACCATCAAACATTTGCACCATCTTTTACAGCCATGAGGGAAAGCCACTGCATTCATTTCCTACTTATAGCCAATCTACTTCCTGTTGCATGTAATTTACATGTTTTCAATTAAAGCAACAGCCTGACACAAAATAGTCCACACTTAGTGTAAATTAACAGATGACAAAATAATAAATTAAATTATATAAATACTAAAAATACACGTAAGCAGTGCGCAAAATGACAATTAATCACAGGTCAGAATAAATGCCATTATGATGCTGATGTGCTCTACTGATTTTAGCTGGATCAGGGATCAAAGTGTTTTGTTTTGTTTTTTTGCACAATGTCAATCCAAGACGAGGCAAATAAATGAGGTAGGCCAGGATAAGCTATTAAGTGCATTCAAACCATTACAGGTTGTATGCTGTTAACCTATTGTGTTGGCGTCTCCTCTTCTTGTGCAGGTGACTGACGGGGCCAACGCCATTGTGCTGGGAAAACTAGGGGACATCCAATCTCCCCTGGCCATCATCGGTGGGAACTGTGCCATACAAGGCTTCGACTATGAAGGCAAAGACCAGTTCTGGACGGTACGGGCCAAGCTAGTACCTCATTGGCAGATCACACACCAGAAACCCCAGACTTAATGACATCATTCCTTGTGCAGATGACTATGCTCTAATGGTGGGGCTAATAACAGTTATCAGCTCTCTCTACACCTTGAGGCTGTAGTATGGTTTGACTTCTTGTCTGATGACTAATATACATGAGTGAGTGATTATTAAGGGATTTTTAGCCTCATTCAGTTCAGCACTCGTAGCTGGAGCCACCCTAAAAGGGTCAACACACCTAAACGAAAAGTGACTTTTTATTTTAAAGGGATTGAGCTAACTATTTAAAAGTTAGCTCAATCCCATGTCTCGAAAATTTAGACATTGTGGCATATGTTGCATATGTTAAGTCATGTCCACAGTCATACTCACCTAATTGTTTTTTACATAACAAATTCGATTGTAATGGTACATGTTTTTGCACAGTCCAATCAGAAATATTAGTAAAATATTAGTCTTATTACTGAAGTAAGATTACAGGATTAAAGGGATGTTGACACAAGAATGAAAAAATAAATAGCCGGCAGTTGTACTTTTACTTTGTAAGGGCTGACTTCAGCAATAGCGTGCAGTGTATTTATTGTACTTATTTATTCTTTAGTTGATTGATCCATTCATTTATTTTTATTTATAGGTTACTGGTGATAATGTTCGATCATTGGTGCTCTGTGACTTCACTGGAGACGGGAAGAATGAGGTGAGACCAGAGTTGCGTCAATATCGGATAAATCATGTATTTCATTCATTAAATTAGATATGACTGCATACAATATGAAGTACATAAGTGATGTAGTCATGTGCTGTGCATATGTGCACTTTTTGTGTACTATTGTGTGTATGTGTTCTGTTCAAAGCTCCTGGTCGGGTCTGAGGACTTTGACATCAGGGTTTTCAAAGAGGACGAACTTGTTTCTGAGATGGCAGAAAATGAGGTCAAAAGAAGGAGCATGTTTATACCTTTCGTCAAATGGAGTCAAAAACAATAAAGTGATGATGATACTGATAGCCGTATCATCTCTTGTCCCTGTGTGTTCAGACGGTGACCTCTCTGTGCCATATGCACGGCAGCAGGTTTGGCTATGCCCTGGCCAACGGTACGGTTGGGGTCTACGACCGGACCGCCCGCTACTGGAGAATCAAGGTACTGCAAGCATCCCATGCAATGTAGTGTTGCTGGGAATAGCCTGAATCAACACTGTTTATTTTAAACCAGTATTCAGTGTTGTTGAACATAGCCTGAACCAACACTGTTCATTTTAACCCAGTAGTCAGTGTTGTTGGGGATAGCCCGAATCTGTACTGTTCATTTTAAACCAGTAGTCAGTGTTGTTGGGGATAGCCTGAACCTACACTGTTAATTTTAAACCAGTATTCAGTGCAAGTGTTAGAAAATCTGTTGAGAAATCAGCTAATGGCAGTCATGGAAAATTCAGGTTAATGACACTTAACAATGATATCAATACTAACCGAGTCTACATCGCCTAACCTTACTTCCACTCCCTGTTCCAGTCCAAGAATCATGCGATGAGCATCCATGCCTTTGACCTGAATGGCGATGGGGTGGTAGAGCTGATCACCGGCTGGTCCAACGGAAAGGTCGGTACACGTCCGACATATACACGTACAGACACTGGCTGCTACACCGGCTACTAGGTCTGAGACTGTAAAGCTACTTCTTCTTTACACTGGCTTGTTTTATTCCAGATCGATGCCCGTAGTGACCGCACGGGCGAAGTCATCTTCAAAGACAACTTCGCCTCATCCGTGGCCGGTGTGGTGGAGGGCGACTATCGGATGGATGGACAGGTCCAACTCATCTGCACCTCCACGGACGGAGAGGGTAAACAATAAAAAACAATAAGTCTTGGTTCAGTTGGTATGCTGTACAGTACATTATACTGATGTTAGTTAGTGTGGAGGAGGAGCACTGTCATGACATGTTGTACTATCAGCTCGGCGAATACCAACTGGCCTTAAACTCCAAATAAACACCTTGAATAACATCTACCCGTGTCCTGTGTCGGAGGGCCCCAAAGAAAGCCACTTCGGTGGCGTGTGGCCGGACATACCCCGCCACAGTTAGTCTTGGACTTTAATATGTAACTTAAAATGAGGTAGTGAGGGCCATGTGGTCATATCTTAATTAAACGGGGACAATGCACAATAAATATATTGCACCAGAGATTTAGCTATAAGCTAATTTACATCTGTAGTCTGTATGAATTGTAAGGGTGAGATGTTTTGCAGGTTCTCATATGCAGTTTTGTCTGTATCTACTTATGTGTGTGTGTGTGTGTGTGTGTGTGTGTGTGTGTGTGTGTGTGTGTGTGTGTGTGTGTGTGTTTGTGTGTGTGTGTCTGTGTCTGTGTCTGTGCATGCATGCGTGTTCCAGTGCGTGGCTACCTTCCAGCCAGCAAGGAACTGAAGGGGAACCTCATGGAGTCCAGTGTAGAGCAGGACCTGGTCCGAGAGCTCAGCCAGCGCAGACAGAATCTCTTACTGGAGCTACGCAATTATGAAGAGAATGCCAAGGTTGTGGTCGTTTGTTTTTTGTCTTTTTCTCTTTTGAGCACAATATGAAAGAAAACAATCATTTCTGAAAGGTAGCACTTTCAGGAGGACCCTTTGGCTGTATTCAGTGGTCAGATCATGTCAAGAATGTTGTAGTGTAGATATCATGCAAGTCTAGATATTGTACAGCTATGACCCAAAATGTTTTTATACACTTAATAGTTTATAAACCTATGAACCTTATACTTACTTACAAACATATGTTTCAGGGTGTGTCAGAGACGGACAGCGAGGTGGGCGTGATACCGGCCAACACTCAGCTCCAGACCGCATTGTCCGTCCGGTCGGCCACCGAAGCCCAGAAGGCCCATGTAGAACTCAGCATCTCCACGCCAAACGGTACGTCCAGACACCCCAACTCCAGTCACACGCTGCTGGACCACAGCACACTCAGAAAGAGGAGGAATGTGCTGTTGTGTGTTGGTGCAGATGTACAATATATGAGAAAAATACAAAAACAACTGTACAGGATATAAAATAAAAGTGCAGATATTAAAAAACATAATCCTGACCATCCTGAAATCAAAATATTAAAAAAAAAAAAAAAAATAGTGAGTGGGCAAATGGCAAAATGGTTGAGGGGTGCAGAGTCATCATGCCAGGGGTTATAGTGATAGTAAAGAATCTCATATACAGTACATAACTCTTCGATAGTAAAGACTCTCATATACAGTACATAACTCTTCGATAGTCCGTCTCCTCTTCAGAAACCATCATCCGCTCAGTACTGATCTTCGCCGAGGGGATCTTTGAGGGAGAGAGTCACGTGGTCCACCCCAGCGCCCAGAACCTCTCGGGCTGCGTCCGAGTGCCCATAGTCCCTCCCAAGGACATACCGGTGGACCTGCACATCAAGGCCTTCATCGGGGGGAAGACCAGGTAGGCTGCCGACCAAACAATACAGTAGTACAGTTTTAGGTTTTCAATGAAAATGGATGGATTGCAATAATGCTTTTATGCATAATCTAAAAAGCTTCAATAATCGTTAAAATACACAAAGCCAAAATGTGTCATTAACATTTCACACTGACGAGGCAACAAAAAAAACTAAACATGATTATTAAATTGGTCCTGTATTTGTGCTTCGGTTCTTCTTCTCCTCCCACGTGGCTTTTCTTGGTCTGCACCCCAGTACCCAGTTCCATGTGTTTGAAATCACCCGCCAGCTGCCACGCTTCTCCATGTATGTCATGGCGGTTGACCCCCTGGTGGCCCCGCCCACCGGCAGGGTCACCTTCAGCATCAACGACCGGCCCCAGCGGGTATACGTGACTATATGTTTAAAATTATAGTTTAACCACATAACTATACGTTTACAGTTATGGTTACACTGGTAGTAGAATTATTAGAGCTATGTTAAAATGCCTTAAGTATATAATAAATCCTAGTAATCCCACTTACATTGCTGTGGTCACGTACTGAAATATGAATGATAATAATTATGTTACCCTTTGAAGAGTTGTCCCCGAACTAATAAGAATTCAATTCTATATTGTTTTGGATTCTTTCTGTGCCCTGTATTGGCCTAAAGTTCAGTTCACAATAATGGCTTAATACGAAATGTTCCCTCATTCAAAATATATAAGCTGCATCATTTCCCTTCCATGGGTGGTCAGGTGGTGATGTGGCTGAACCAGAACTTCCTGCTCCCAGAGGGAACAAACAGCCCGGATGTCACCTTCACATCGCTACGAGGAGGAGGACTGTTGTCCATCAGCATGGCTAGCAGCGGACAGGTACAAACACACACATACACACACACACGCAATTTAAAGCGCCATGATCAGAAACCTTTCAACAGGCAGTCAATGTTTACCACTGTTTTGTCCAATCAGATCACCTTGAGCACAGATGACATCGACCTGGCAGGGGATCTCATCCAATCGCTGGCCTCCTTCCTGGCTATCGAGGACCTATCGGCTGAGGTCGACTTTCCCGACTACTTTAAAGAGCTACGCACTACTCTCACTGAGGTACACGGTGGTAATTAATATTCAATGTCTCTCGTTCAGCAAACAAGTTCCACTTTTATACACATCTTCAGATGTTTAATTAATCTCCATTATTTCATTTCTGTTGTGGCCCAGGTGGATGAATTCCACTCCGTACATCAGAAGTTAACGGCAGCCATCGCCGACCACTCCAACTACATCAGGAACATGCTGGTGCAGGCAGAGGACGCTCGCTTAATGGGTGACATGTGAGTCCCAAACGTGCTGCACTATTGTCTTCGGCTCTTGACTCTAGTTCATGAAACCCTCTATTTGTGTTGCATGAAAACACTGCATTGGAAATATCTAAATAGCTAGATAGTGTCAGATCCACTTTTCCGAGAACGGCCGCTGACAAACCTACGCCCCTTACATTTCACCGGTGATGGCGCTTTACCGGAAATTATGGTCTCCCCCCATTCTCCTCTGTAGTGAAACAAACTAGAGATATAGCGAATCACTTTGTCATACAGATGGAGCTTTTTAAAACATTTAAAATGGATGTCCGAAGCAGTGTTTTTTATCGAATGTGTGCTCAGTCCACAAGATTGGCGCAATTAAGGATTTACAGTGACTTTATTTTAACATTTTAACTTGCTTAATGTTCTGCAAGTTGCTACGACAGTGTTTACAAGCACACACCACTTCTGCATGTCACCGCCCAATATGAAGGGCTGACCTAAACACTTTTGATTTTGCAATGCAGGTTTTTTTAAAACTGTTTCCACCCAATTTTAGCAACGAAAAAGAGAGTTTAAAGAGTGTTCAGAACTTCTCAGTCTCAAGTTCAGTGACGCGTTTAGAGGCTGACTTGTGAGTCTATTCCCACCAGGCTGTCGTAATGTGTCAATGTTTATTCTGGGTGTTTTTGCACTTTTGGGGTTTTGAGACTTTTTGCAGTCTCTACTTCTCTAGTGTCTTCCTCGTCTTTGTTGTCATTGTAACTCATCTCTTGCCACCACGTCTACCTGTCTTTATCCATGTCCATCTTTCCTTCTCCACTCTTTTTTTCCACCCTCTCTGCTCCTATGGCCGGCCGCCCCCCATCCAGGATCACGATGAAGAAGCGCTACCGGGAGCTGTACGACCTGAACCGAGACCTGGTCACTGAGTACAAGATCCGCTCCAACAACCACAATGCACTGCTGGCCCGCCTCAAGAGTGTCAACCAGGCCATCCAACGGGCTGGCAGGCTACGAGGTGTGTGTGTGTGTGTGTGTGTGTGTGTTTCTGTTGATCTTGTGAGATTCACTTCACCATAAAAAAGTTTAAGCAAATGTTCTTTGCAGCGAATCATCGACTGTATCTGTGTTATAAATAAGAAAGAAGGAAAGAAGAACAGAAGGAAAGAAAGAAGAAAAATCTTCTTAATCGTTCAAAGTACATCCAGTTCTACAATAATCATAATGTGCTGTCTTACCTCTTTCTCTCTCTGTCTCTCCCCAGTGGGTAAGCCAAAGAACCAGGTGATCTCTGCGTGTCGCGATGCCATCAAGAGCAACAACGTCAACACGCTCTTTAAGATCATGAAGGCGGGCGCCGCCGCCTCGTGAAGGGGAACAAGATGGAGAGAATTGAGCAACCAAAACAGAGACTGACAGTTGCTCTCTCATGCACTCCATTCTGAACAGGTTGTGCTGCAGAATGCAGCTCCAGCGGTCCATCGTGGAGATACAGAAATATATATATATATATATATATATACAGTATATATATCATTTATTATGGCACATCCGTGGCAGATGGTTAACGTTCAATGTCCATTTTTTGTGTCGCAGGATAGCGTTGCGGTTAGTTTCAGTTAAACTTGTGTGATAAAGTGACCGTCTCTGCTTGGGTTTCATAGAATTGTTATAGGAGACATGGTGCTTCTTGAATGAGCCATACAATAGTAAATGTTTACCGTTGGCAGTTGACTTGGCAGTGAAATGGAGACGTGTTGTTTAGAGAGCACATCTGGAGAGGAAATGAGGAATAGGGACCTCCTCATCCACAAGACTCAGAGAGAAGGAGAACGGGAAAGTCCATAGCTCGACGTTATGAAACACTAGTTTGGGGGTTTGAGTCCAATACTGTTCTAGTAGTAGCTATATCAAGACACTGGGATACTTCAAGTCAGTTTTCCTTAAAGCTATAGCGTTTTGTATTCCAATATGACTCCTACAAAGTGTCTTGAAATAGTTTCTAAGTGTATGTATGCGTGACGGGAGGATTTTTGACATATGGCCGATCGGTATGCAAATGGTATAGCCAGGGGCTGCCAGATGGGGGGGGAGAGTACAGCTGTGTGTGTGTGTGTGTGTGTGTGTGTGTGTGTGTGTGTGTGTGTGTGTGTGTGTGTGTGTGTGTGTGTGTGTGTGTGTGTGTGTGTGTGTGTGTGTGTGTGTGTGTGTGTGTGTGTGTGTTAGCCAAAGAATCACTATTAACTAAATGAAAATATTTCAAGGGACCAACTGTGTCCATTGACAACCCTTTTTGTATATAGATTGTATACAGGGAATATGAATTTTGCTATGTTGTGTATGTGAGATTGTGAAATAAATTAACTTATAATATGCCGTCTGATTTAAGGCTCTGTCTCATCACTGTGATTGATTTCCGTGTGACATTGGTTATGAGCATTGTCATCCTTCTCTGTGCCTTTTGAAAGAAGCACCAAGCAATGGCTATAGGCTGACATGTCAGCCTGTCTATAAAACAAGTGGTGGTGCAGCACAGCAATAAGTGGCATGCACATGCATGCAGCACAACACAGCAATAAGTGCTAGTAAGCACTTCAAAAGTGCTTCATAAATGTCAGCATTTGCTTGTCTTAAACACTGCATACCTTTTTTTATGTCCATAATTTACTGGTTTGGCAGTCACGCCAGTAATAGGGAACATGTGCAGAGGAGCCGGGTCTGGGTTTGACCCGGCACCCCCCCCCCCCACCCCCACCCCCACCCACAACCCCACCCTCCTCCCACTTTTCTTTTCCATGCTGAATATGCTTTCCTCCTTCCACATGCAGACACGACATCTTTGCGTCTTCTTCCTTACAACACGTCCTCCACCATTTACCCCCCCCCCCCCCCCCCCCCCTGGATGTCCTGTTCCCGAACACCAGGGAGGACCGCAGGACCAGCCGCCCTCCTCCTCCTCCTCCTCCTCCTCCTCCTGCTGCTGCTGCTGCTGCTGTGTTGGCATCTGGCATCGCTTCGCTCCGGCCGCGTCACGTGGGAGGCGGGCAGGGTTACAGGTCCAGATCCTCCCCCAGTACGAAAACTAACTTTCTGCTCAGAGACCGTCATGTACCCCCTCCTGGGTTGGCACTTTTTTTGATGGGGGGGGGGGGGGGGGGGGGATTTGAAAGCGTCATCCGCCATCGCCAGAGGACTGGGGCTTTCCAGGATGTAGCGGTTTTCATGGTTTAAAGTTGTCTTCTCGGCTGATGTGCGTGTGTTGGTGAGTAATGCTGTGATATGCGTGATGTGCATGATGTGCGTGATGTGCATGATGTGCGTGATGTGCATGGTGTGCGTGATGTGCATGGTGTGCGTGATGTGTGTGTGTTGGTGAGTAATGCGTGATGTGCGTGATGTGCGTAATGTGCGTTATGTGCGTGATGTGCGTGATGTTGTGTAACCGGGTGGGCTTGGCGAAACGTTTACGCACGACCACTTTCACATAAACTGGTGGATATTTAGTACATTCACACAGACAGTACACTAACCATCAGACAGATCACCAGTCAGACAGATACAGCATAGGCCTATTACAGCATGGATAACATAATATAGGCCTATTACAGCATGGATAACATAACATAGGCCTATTACAGCATGGATAACATAACATAGGCCTATTACAGCATGGATAACATAACATAGGCCTATTACAGCATAGATAACATAACATAGGCCTATTATGGCATGGATAACATAACATAGGCCTATTACAGCATGGATAACATAACATAGGCCTATTACAGCATAGATAACATAACATAGGCCTAATACAGCTGGGAGCTATTGGCAGCAGTCTCAGGTGAGGATGATCCTCACCTGCTTGGTTCTTCACCAGGCGTTTATCAAATGCCAACCGGTGAGACAGTGAGAAGAATGGTGGCCTTCAGGCACACCGGTGTGCCTCAGTTCACACTCAGTCCCGTAGGAAACCACCCAGTTTCAGCAGTGTTTGTGTAATTGTGGCTTTTGGTCATTACGTCATTGGAAATGATGGATGTAAGTACAAATATTTTGAGTTGCTGCTGTTGCTGATGTAAGGAGAAAAGGCAGCAGCCCAACATTTGAGACATGAGGTCTCTCTCTCTCTGTCTCTCTCTCTCTCGCTCGCTCTCGCTCTCTCTCCCTCCCTCCCACCCCTCCTAATGTGTGTTGTTATGTTGTTGTTGATCAGGTTCCTGCTGACGTCATGGACGGAGGGACAAGGTGACTTCAACGCAACGAATGACACCTAGCAGCGTGACACACCTTTCCAAAAAAGATGTCCTGGCAAGAGACAACGCGGAAAGGACAAATCAAGTTCCTAGAAATATGTGCTCATAGGGAGCGGGTCCAAGACACAATCAGCACGTGTAAGAGACGAAAAAAATAAACCAATCAACGAATGCCTGAAGATAATCAATAATCACCCATAGCACCTGAGAAGTTCAATGACCAACACCAGGCACATCCAGTGCTTTTGGGTCATTGTTACTTGAGAAAAGGCTCCCCATGCGGATGAGGATGAGGAAGGTGAGGGTGCTGAGGAAGCTCTTTCACATCCAGAGAGATGTGGTGTGTACCATGGTGCTGCTGCTGTTCTTCTGTCTGCTGCTCTACGCTCAACAGGTAACCACACCTTTCAAAACCAACCAGGTGGCAGGTGGATTCTTTCTGTGCCCTGTATTGGCCTAAAGTTCAGTTCACAATAATGGCTTAATACGAAATGTTCCCTCATTCAAAATATATAAGCTGCATCATTTCCCTTCCATGGGTGGTCAGGTGGTGATGTGGCTAAACCAGAACTTCCTGCTCCCAGAGGGAACAAACAGCCCGGATGTCACCTTCACATCGCTACGAGGAGGAGGACTGTTGTCCATCAGCATGGCTAGCAGCGGACAGGTACAAACACACACATACACACACACACGCAATTTAAAGCGCCATGATCAGAAACCTTTCAACAGGCAGTCAATGTTTACCACTGTTTTGTCCAATCAGATCACCTTGAGCACAGATGACATCGACCTGGCAGGGGATCTCATCCAATCGCTGGCCTCCTTCCTGGCTATCGAGGACCTATCGGCTGAGGTCGACTTTCCCGACTACTTTAAAGAGCTACGCACTACTCTCACTGAGGTACACGGTGGTAATTAATATTCAATGTCTCTCGTTCAGCAAACAAGTTCCACTTTTATACACATCTTCAGATGTTTAATTAATCTCCATTATTTCATTTCTGTTGTGGCCCAGGTGGATGAATTCCACTCCGTACATCAGAAGTTAACGGCAGCCATCGCCGACCACTCCAACTACATCAGGAACATGCTGGTGCAGGCAGAGGACGCTCGCTTAATGGGTGACATGTGAGTCCCAAACGTGCTGCACTATTGTCTTCGGCTCTTGACTCTAGTTCATGAAACCCTCTATTTGTGTTGCATGAAAACACTGCATTGGAAATATCTAAATAGCTAGATAGTGTCAGATCCACTTTTCCGAGAACGGCCGCTGACAAACCTACGCCCCTTACATTTCACCGGTGATGGCGCTTTACCGGAAATTATGGTCTCCCCCCATTCTCCTCTGTAGTGAAACAAACTAGAGATATAGCGAATCACTTTGTCATACAGATGGAGCTTTTTAAAACATTTAAAATGGATGTCCGAAGCAGTGTTTTTTATCGAATGTGTGCTCAGTCCACAAGATTGGCGCAATTAAGGATTTACAGTGACTTTATTTTAACATTTTAACTTGCTTAATGTTCTGCAAGTTGCTACGACAGTGTTTACAAGCACACACCACTTCTGCATGTCACCGCCCAATATGAAGGGCTGACCTAAACACTTTTGATTTTGCAATGCAGGTTTTTTTAAAACTGTTTCCACCCAATTTTAGCAACGAAAAAGAGAGTTTAAAGAGTGTTCAGAACTTCTCAGTCTCAAGTTCAGTGACGCGTTTAGAGGCTGACTTGTGAGTCTATTCCCACCAGGCTGTCGTAATGTGTCAATGTTTATTCTGGGTGTTTTTGCACTTTTGGGGTTTTGAGACTTTTTGCAGTCTCTACTTCTCTAGTGTCTTCCTCGTCTTTGTTGTCATTGTAACTCATCTCTTGCCACCACGTCTACCTGTCTTTATCCATGTCCATCTTTCCTTCTCCACTCTTTTTTTCCACCCTCTCTGCTCCTATGGCCGGCCGCCCCCCCATCCAGGATCACGATGAAGAAGCGCTACCGGGAGCTGTACGACCTGAACCGAGACCTGGTCACTGAGTACAAGATCCGCTCCAACAACCACAATGCACTGCTGGCCCGCCTCAAGAGTGTCAACCAGGCCATCCAACGGGCTGGCAGGCTACGAGGTGTGTGTGTGTGTGTGTGTGTGTGTGTGTTTCTGTTGATCTTGTGAGATTCACTTCACCATAAAAAAGTTTAAGCAAATGTTCTTTGCAGCGAATCATCGACTGTATCTGTGTTATAAATAAGAAAGAAGGAAAGAAGAACAGAAGGAAAGAAAGAAGAAAAATCTTCTTAATCGTTCAAAGTACATCCAGTTCTACAATAATCATAATGTGCTGTCTTACCTCTTTCTCTCTCTGTCTCTCCCCAGTGGGTAAGCCAAAGAACCAGGTGATCTCTGCGTGTCGCGATGCCATCAAGAGCAACAACGTCAACACGCTCTTTAAGATCATGAAGGCGGGCGCCGCCGCCTCGTGAAGGGGAACAAGATGGAGAGAATTGAGCAACCAAAACAGAGACTGACAGTTGCTCTCTCATGCACTCCATTCTGAACAGGTTGTGCTGCAGAATGCAGCTCCAGCGGTCCATCGTGGAGATACAGAAATATATATATATATATATATATACAGTATATATATCATTTATTATGGCACATCCGTGGCAGATGGTTAACGTTCAATGTCCATTTTTTGTGTCGCAGGATAGCGTTGCGGTTAGTTTCAGTTAAACTTGTGTGATAAAGTGACCGTCTCTGCTTGGGTTTCATAGAATTGTTATAGGAGACATGGTGCTTCTTGAATGAGCCATACAATAGTAAATGTTTACCGTTGGCAGTTGACTTGGCAGTGAAATGGAGACGTGTTGTTTAGAGAGCACATCTGGAGAGGAAATGAGGAATAGGGACCTCCTCATCCACAAGACTCAGAGAGAAGGAGAACGGGAAAGTCCATAGCTCGACGTTATGAAACACTAGTTTGGGGGTTTGAGTCCAATACTGTTCTAGTAGTAGCTATATCAAGACACTGGGATACTTCAAGTCAGTTTTCCTTAAAGCTATAGCGTTTTGTATTCCAATATGACTCCTACAAAGTGTCTTGAAATAGTTTCTAAGTGTATGTATGCGTGACGGGAGGATTTTTGACATATGGCCGATCGGTATGCAAATGGTATAGCCAGGGGCTGCCAGATGGGGGGGGAGAGTACAGCTGTGTGTGTGTGTGTGTGTGTGTGTGTGTGTGTGTGTGTGTGTGTGTGTGTGTGTGTGTGTGTGTGTGTGTGTGTGTGTGTGTGTGTGTGTGTGTGTGTTAGCCAAAGAATCACTATTAACTAAATGAAAATATTTCAAGGGACCAACTGTGTCCATTGACAACCCTTTTTGTATATAGATTGTATACAGGGAATATGAATTTTGCTATGTTGTGTATGTGAGATTGTGAAATAAATTAACTTATAATATGCCGTCTGATTTAAGGCTCTGTCTCATCACTGTGATTGATTTCCGTGTGACATTGGTTATGAGCATTGTCATCCTTCTCTGTGCCTTTTGAAAGAAGCACCAAGCAATGGCTATAGGCTGACATGTCAGCCTGTCTATAAAACAAGTGGTGGTGCAGCACAGCAATAAGTGGCATGCACATGCATGCAGCACAACACAGCAATAAGTGCTAGTAAGCACTTCAAAAGTGCTTCATAAATGTCAGCATTTGCTTGTCTTAAACACTGCATACCTTTTTTTATGTCCATAATTTACTGGTTTGGCAGTCACGCCAGTAATAGGGAACATGTGCAGAGGAGCCGGGTCTGGGTTTGACCCGGCACCCCCCCCCCCCCCACCCCCACCCCCACCCACAACCCCACCCTCCTCCCACTTTTCTTTTCCATGCTGAATATGCTTTCCTCCTTCCACATGCAGACACGACATCTTTGCGTCTTCTTCCTTACAACACGTCCTCCACCATTTACCCCCCCCCCCCCCCCCCCCCCCCCTGGATGTCCTGTTCCCGAACACCAGGGAGGACCGCAGGACCAGCCGCCCTCCTCCTCCTCCTCCTCCTCCTCCTCCTGCTGCTGCTGCTGCTGCTGTGTTGGCATCTGGCATCGCTTCGCTCCGGCCGCGTCACGTGGGAGGCGGGCAGGGTTACAGGTCCAGATCCTCCCCCAGTACGAAAACTAACTTTCTGCTCAGAGACCGTCATGTACCCCCTCCTGGGTTGGCACTTTTTTTGATGGGGGGGGGGGGGGGGGGGGGGGGGATTTGAAAGCGTCATCCGCCATCGCCAGAGGACTGGGGCTTTCCAGGATGTAGCGGTTTTCATGGTTTAAAGTTGTCTTCTCGGCTGATGTGCGTGTGTTGGTGAGTAATGCTGTGATATGCGTGATGTGCATGATGTGCGTGATGTGCATGATGTGCGTGATGTGCATGGTGTGCGTGATGTGCATGGTGTGCGTGATGTGTGTGTGTTGGTGAGTAATGCGTGATGTGCGTGATGTGCGTAATGTGCGTTATGTGCGTGATGTGCGTGATGTTGTGTAACCGGGTGGGCTTGGCGAAACGTTTACGCACGACCACTTTCACATAAACTGGTGGATATTTAGTACATTCACACAGACAGTACACTAACCATCAGACAGATCACCAGTCAGACAGATACAGCATAGGCCTATTACAGCATGGATAACATAATATAGGCCTATTACAGCATGGATAACATAACATAGGCCTATTACAGCATGGATAACATAACATAGGCCTATTACAGCATGGATAACATAACATAGGCCTATTACAGCATAGATAACATAACATAGGCCTATTATGGCATGGATAACATAACATAGGCCTATTACAGCATGGATAACATAACATAGGCCTATTACAGCATAGATAACATAACATAGGCCTAATACAGCTGGGAGCTATTGGCAGCAGTCTCAGGTGAGGATGATCCTCACCTGCTTGGTTCTTCACCAGGCGTTTATCAAATGCCAACCGGTGAGACAGTGAGAAGAATGGTGGCCTTCAGGCACACCGGTGTGCCTCAGTTCACACTCAGTCCCGTAGGAAACCACCCAGTTTCAGCAGTGTTTGTGTAATTGTGGCTTTTGGTCATTACGTCATTGGAAATGATGGATGTAAGTACAAATATTTTGAGTTGCTGCTGTTGCTGATGTAAGGAGAAAAGGCAGCAGCCCAACATTTGAGACATGAGGTCTCTCTCTCTCTGTCTCTCTCTCTCTCGCTCGCTCTCGCTCTCTCTCCCTCCCTCCCACCCCTCCTAATGTGTGTTGTTATGTTGTTGTTGATCAGGTTCCTGCTGACGTCATGGACGGAGGGACAAGGTGACTTCAACGCAACGAATGACACCTAGCAGCGTGACACACCTTTCCAAAAAAGATGTCCTGGCAAGAGACAACGCGGAAAGGACAAATCAAGTTCCTAGAAATATGTGCTCATAGGGAGCGGGTCCAAGACACAATCAGCACGTGTAAGAGACGAAAAAAATAAACCAATCAACGAATGCCTGAAGATAATCAATAATCACCCATAGCACCTGAGAAGTTCAATGACCAACACCAGGCACATCCAGTGCTTTTGGGTCATTGTTACTTGAGAAAAGGCTCCCCATGCGGATGAGGATGAGGAAGGTGAGGGTGCTGAGGAAGCTCTTTCACATCCAGAGAGATGTGGTGTGTACCATGGTGCTGCTGCTGTTCTTCTGTCTGCTGCTCTACGCTCAACAGGTAACCACACCTTTCAAAACCAACCAGGTGGCAAGGCATGAAATAAGGATACTTTCCATTGTTTTCATTGGCTTTATGGACAGGAGAGTGGTGACTGGCGAGAGACAGGGTTGAGAGAGAGGGGGGAATGACATGTAGCATATAGGACCGGCCGGTCAGAATCGAACCCGGGTCGCTAGTGGGTTGAGCCACCGAGCCTCCGGTTAGCTCATTGCACAAGTATCCCAACCATGTGAGCCAAACCGTGCCACTTCATTCCTGCTCACCCCCCCCCCATATGCTATGCTCCTAAGGTACTGCTCCTGCCGGGTTGGGACAGGACCGTGTGGCGGTTGGAGATCCAGGGATCCACCAGCTCCAGTCGGGTTCTGCTGGGAGCAGTGAGGACCAGAACCGTCGCAGGGTCTCAAGTAAGCAGAGGCAGAATAAACATGGCGTGTTCGTATACTAAGCTAATATGCTACGGCGGGTTCACACATGCTTGGTCCGGATACTGTGGTATATATTATTAACAAAAGTGCTGAGCATTTCACAATGCATTTCATTGCCACATTCTGTCTTTTTTGTACAGCCTCTTGATGAAACGATATTGTCCTGTGTTGAATGTGCAGGTTGCTCATACAGGCCCAGAGCCTCCCACCTGCAAGTCCCTTTCCAACGCCAGAGCTCGGCCATCTGACCCCAAACGTCAGGTCAAACCCAGTCAAGCGTCTCCCGCGAAAAATAAAAGGAAACGCAAGGGTTGGCGCGAGAACGTCACAACGGCCAAGAATGCCGGCGTCGCCATGCCGACCATGCCGCCGTTCGACTTCGAGGGTTACCTGCAAGAGAAGGACAACCGAGACTTCGGGCTGCGCATAGACCAGCCGGAGAAATGCATGGTGGGAGAGCGGGAGAGTTCGACCGCCGGACCCTACATGCTTATCGCAGTCAAATCTGTCGCTGCAGACTTTGACAAGCGGCAGGTAAGATGAGCTTAAGCGTGAATTGTGTGTCGAAAAAAGGACGTGTTCGTATGAAATTATTTCAAAGATAGTCATAGATGATTGTAGTGATGTTCATTGAGAAAGAAGGCCGCCGACTCAGGAACGCTTTTAACTCACTTTATTTGTTTAGCTTTAGGTCTATTATCTATCAAGCAAATGGAGAGGAATTGTAAAATTCACGCGCGTGGAGCGACCCTTAGCTGGGTATCTGTCCAGATACGCTGCCTGTAGGGTTTCTGTCTTTCCCCCACATGTGTTGTTTGGTAGTACCTGGGCAGGCGTGGCCTCTATGACGCATAATATGCTCTGATTGGCTAATGTTGAGCGCCCGCCCCCAGTGTATTATGTGTGCCGCCATCTGGTGACCAGGTGCGGTTAATACAACTTATATTTATATTTATAGTCCTTAGTGGCTATGTGTAGATATTACAGCCTGTTGATACATGTTATTATTTATTCTTAACATAATAGAAACATAGATCAACAAAGAGAAGGGAGGATGATGGAAGGCTTATAAACACACAAACCTGACCGGTTATTTCAAAGAAGGCTGATCCGTGCTATGCGACGTATCTCTTTCATTTCCTACGAGCATTTCCTTCTGCCGCCTTTCGACAGGTGGTGCGTCAGACGTGGGGTCGGGAGAGGCCTTCCCAGCGGGGCGTTACCCTCCGCAGGGTCTTCCTCCTGGGGGTACCGAGGAACCAGAGCGCTCTGCCCCTGTGGGACCGGCTGCTGCTCTACGAGAGTGACACCTACAAGGACATCCTGCTCTGGGACTTTGAGGACACCTTCTTCAACCTGACGCTAAAGGAAACCCATTTTCTCCAGTGGGTCAATCGCAGCTGCCCAGATGTCAGGTCAGTGTTGGATGAAGCGGCGGCGGCGGTGGTCAAACCCAACGGACTTTCTTTGCTAGGAACACACGTCAGCCTCATCTCATGTCTTCGAATCTGAAACCAATTTATAATCCGATCTAAGCTACAATAATATCATTCAATTTGAAGGTTTGTAGCTTTTTATGAAGCTCAAAGTGACAAAAAAAGACGACGTTTTCTCTTTAACCGCAGGTTCATCTTCAAGGGCGACGCGGACGTCTACGTGAACATGGACAACATTCTGGAAATGCTGCGGGATAAAAACGCCGACGAGGACCTGTTCGTCGGCGACATCATCGTCCACGCCAGGCCGATTCGCAGGCGCAGCTCCAAGTACTACGTGCCAAAGTTCATATACGGCGGCGGCTTGTACCCGTCCTACGCCGGCGGCGGCGGGTTCGTCATGTCGGGCCACACGGCCCGGAAACTCAGCTCGGCGTGTCGCCAGGTATGGAACAGAATGGAGTCGCGACGGCGATGAGTGTGATGTTTTTGTATCAGGGTCCGGGACTCTCCGCCTCCTCTCACGACGTCTCCTCCCCCCAGGTGGAGCTGTTCCCCATCGACGACGTCTTCCTGGGGATGTGCCTCCAGCGCATCGGCGTCAAGCCCTACCGCCACGAGGGTTTCCGCACATTTGGCATCCCCCGGCCGTCCGCCGCCCCCCACCTCCAGACCTTTGACCCCTGCTTCTACAGGGACCTCATGGTGGTCCACAGCCTCACCGTACCCCAGATCTGGCTGATGTGGAACCTTCTCCATGATCCCCACCTCAGCTGCCACACCGGGGGGAATCCCACAGCGGGACCCTTCAGGTGGAGTGATGGAGGAGAAGAGGGAGGAGGAGCGGGAGGAGGAGGAGCCATAGGAGACACACAGGAGGGAGAGGAGTTACAGACAGACTATGGATTAGAGAAGGTGTTTGTGAAGCATTAGCCCCCCTTTGTGGCTTTACAGGGGTCTGGTGGTGGTGTCCGATTGGGTGCCAGGTCTCCATCTTTAAAGCAGGCCTTTAAGTTAGAGTCAAGTGAATGTTTTCTCTTCGGAAAGGGACAGAGACAAGGTGAATTGTGTTTATTTAGGCTAGTTTTAATGTTTTTAATAGGAACAAGCACACTGACTTATTAATGTGAAAACAAACTCTGCAGGTTATGAGTGCAATTAGTCTCGCTTTGCAGTCTTGTGTTTTAAATGACAATGCAGCCATGTGAGGAAATTGATGGACAAGCATGCAGTTATATACATGTTGATGGGCAAAGAAGTTGAAATGTTTCATACACACAGCAGAACAGAGGTAACTGACTGCATGGACCATACATCCCTGAAGTGGGTGCCTGTGTCCTGTGCCCATAACACAGTTTCAAGTTCTGGCTTGAAAGGACACATTCCTCATCTCTGCATGTGACCTGTGTGTCTGCACATGGACTGTTACACAACATGTTCTCTTTATTTGATTTCCCAAATGGGAACCAGCAGTACCCTGGGCCGAAAGTGCTTTAACGTATTTCCTGCTTCCAGGGTGAGAGAGATTCCTGTTCTCTCACACCGTGCCGTAAAAGGAGCATTACTGTCCTCCGTCTTCATCTGTGCTCAACCAAGATGAGTAATAATGGAAATGGATGATGTGCCATCATGCATTATTTCTCATGCATTTTTAATACCGAGGAGATAACAATGAACGCGAATGTGTTGTACCAACAAGCAGACCTTCTCTGCAGCCGTTGGGGCTAAAACAAATGGCACAGTCCCAACGTAATTCAGTTAAGGAAAACTGATTTGTAATCAGCAACTGAACAATAATACTACAATCAATTTGATCTGTGTGTGTAACACAGGCCTATCTATGCCGTGTTTATATGGCTCCATCAACTTGGAAATAAACACACCTCACACTTTTTTTCACATCCATTTATTTATTTGTATTATCCTGGTTGTACACATAGCAACTGAATTTAGATGTTACAAAGATAATTCACATTGAGCTGTTGATCCCAGGAAGTCAAAATGCCACACTTTGAACAAAGGAGCTGAACTGCAATGATAGCTTTTCCTGAAGCATTAAGCAAAGTAACGGTGGAGCTAAACCTCGTTGTCCCCAAATGGTATTTCTTGCCTTTTTCCTGGACATGCTTTGATTCATCAGATTAGCTTCCCATACGCATTATAGTGAAAATGTAAAAATACTACATTCCAATGCGTTTGATTCAAAAATCATCCCACCCCATTTCCAGAAATGGGTATAAAATGTACTGAAATTCACCAAAAAAATAATTATTTTGAGGGAAACAAGGGAGATATACATATATATAATGTAGAATACAAAGAGAAAGACAATACATAGCATTATACTAAGATTATCGTTCACATAGAACATTAACTGTAAGAATTGACAACAATGATAATCATTCATCTGTTCAGTCGCTCCAGTGGGAAAAGTGATTTAAAAGCCATACAGACCTCAATATATGGATTTAAGTTTTCACTCAAGTGTTTCAAACATTGAAATAGGATGGAAGGTGCGATATGTCCACCTGAATACACTGTCCACTTGTACTTGTGTATTCTGATATGTTTCTTCCCACAGCACTGAGACACATCTATGGTGCTGCAGGCTGGTATTACACAAATAGAAAACCATGACATGCTAGAGTCTGGGTCTAGACAGAAAAAAAGAAAGAAAATGAATTAAACTTAATTTTTTAGAACCAATTCACAGTCACATGTTCCTCTTTCTATTGTGATTAATGTATCCAAAAGTGTCATTTACCTTAAGTGTCCCATCAAACAAGACTTAGATGAGCTCCCAGCTACAATGTGGTTAATGGACAGTGTTGTCCAAGCTTAACAAGCATTACATAGTTTACATACGTCATATGATGGCATTGCCGTCTGAACCGCATTCCCATGTTATGTATTTGAATAGACAGGCTGACAAGCTTTGGCTGAACCACAGCCCCAAAGCAGTCTTCAAACTGGGCTTGCAGGGAGATCAGGAAATCTTTAAAAGGCATGAGGAGGAAAAAAGCATGGGAGCGTTTGTTTTATAGACCTAACCACTAGCAACTCTGGATCGTTTAAAACACAGTGGGACACTAGGGTGTCCCTTGCTTGTCGTCATGCTCTATGACACACATAGACATAAACACACACACACACACACAGTAGAATAATGCAGATCAAATGCATTCCCAAAATGTATATATATATACATACAAGGACTGATGAAGGACAAAGGAAAAAGAATTTAAAGACTGGCATGGTAGGATACGAGGCACAATGTTCAGCGTTTGTGTGTGTGTGTGTGTGTGTGTGTGTGTGTGTGTGTGTGTGTGTGTGTGTGTGTGTATATATATATATATATATATATATATATATATATATATATATATATATAACATATTTTCTCTATGTTCATTGCACAAAAGCAAATGGTTGGGGAACATTTGGGGAAATCCTCAACAACAATCATAATAATAACAGGCCTATTTAAATGGCAGTAAAACTTCCTTTCTTGCCTCCAGAGACCTTATTCATGCTAATTTATGCTGACGTGAAAATTATGAGAGCCAAAAGGCGGTAGTCCAACACATTTGTTCCTAATATACTGTAAGAGGCCTTGTGACAATTAGCACTACAGCTGGAGCAATTCTTTCCACATTGGTTTCAAAAAGGGCCCAACGAGGGCCCAAGGTACTCTCGAGAACAGAGGAACTGCCCTGAGATCACGAGTTGGGTCACTAGACTATAACAAGTTTATATAGATAGTTTTCTTTGATCTGAAGTGGATGGATGTGGAGTTAACTCTACACCAAAACATTGTAATTCAGATCCCCCTTCACTGTGGTTAAAGGCTTTTATGCACAAGTGGTATTGCAGATTTCGATTTTGAAATTTTGAAAAAAGTTTCTTAAATCAGGCATAGTGAAATGAACACCATTTGAAATCAACATATATGTCCTGGCCCTATGTGGGATCACTTTCATTAGCTGGATTATTAGACAATTTGCCATCTTCATAGCAATTTTGATGGAGGGTACAACCATTTCATTTTTAGTCCAGCTGACGAAAGGAAATCAAATCACCATGCTTTTCACATTATTAAATGAATGTGCAATCGACAAGCAATTGACTAAACGGCAATTGACAAGTCTGTTGTAAACTGAGTGTTTACTGTTTACTATTTTTATGCATCTATTTAACTATAGCTACTATATGATAATTATGTAATTAATTATCAGAAAACCAAGAATGTCTCTTGAAAAACATGACGTCAAAGCATACCAGAGTGACATGTTTTATCAGAGATCAGAATTGCATGTGAATGTTACATGTGTGTGTATGCCCTGAGTTCACCCTGATGGATTTACAACAGAAGTGCAGCCATGCAGGGTTTGCTTTAGGTAACAACCAAGGGGACATGCGTTAATCGAAAATGGTACCAATCATTTATTCAAGTGCATGTATTTAAATATTGGGGTCACATTCTGCAATTTAATATTTGTATGGGATAACGATAGACCTCAATTTCCCCATCTCCACAAATTGTTTGAAAGTGCATTTTATACAAAGACTGACCTTAAATAAACAGCACTCAAGCACTTGTAACGGCTGTGCGAGTTCAACAATTGATGAGTATATGAGACAACATCTAATACTGCAATGAATGGCAGGAGAATGAACACTATGTTTATGTATGACCAAGTAAATTCATCTATGATGTTTGGCAATTCCAGTAACATTGGAAAGTAATTGGGAAAATATTTCTGAGTGCAGATGGATAACAGAGGTTGGATGGATGTGTGTGCAGTGGGAGAGAGACAGTGTTTCTGCATGATACAGAATGAAACATAACTACAACCACAGAGAGACAGTCTCTCCCCATTCAAACTGATGGAGATCACAAATAAAACCACAAAAAAATAAAAAAGAAGATGGCAGACAATGAGGGGAAACGATATCTGATGGAAATATGTGTAGTGCAAATATGAGAATACCTAAGAATATAAAGAGCAAAAGGGGATTAGAAAAGCTCTGGCAGAGCAGGGGGTGGGGGAAGGGGGTCTTCAAAGCATGCAGTAAAAAAAAAAAAAAAAGAGGTGACCAATTTGTGCTTATTGTCCTCAAACTTCTCATTTACAATCCATGTACCAAGTTCATGCAATTTCTGGTAAATGCACATCACTAGCATGTCACCATGCATGGCTTGCATGGCTCTGTGTGTGTGTGTGTGTGTGTGTGTGTGTGTGTGTGTGTGTGTGTGTGTGTGTGTGTGTGTGTGTGTGTGTGTGTGTGTGTGTGTGTGTGTGTGTGTGTGTGTGTGTGTGCAATCTTATTCAACATGAGCTACCATTCTTGTGTAAGAAATACAGGACTATTAACTGTGTATTTCAAAGGAAATGCATGCAAATTCTTATTCAGATTTTCCGGGCCCGTTTGCATTTGAACATAGGCAATAATCTGTGTGTATGATGCTATACTTATGAAAAAAGGTGCGTTTGTTTGTGAGAGTGAGCGGAAATATAGCAAAAGGATTACGTAAGGGGGGTGGGGGCTCTGTTCCAGAATCCTTTTTCATGGTCACCCCTCTTCCCTTGACTTGGTCTGCTCCGGGTGTTCGTATCTAAGCGCCGGCTTCAGGGTGTTGATGATCATTAGCAGTGAATTGCAACTGTTCCGGGCTGTGGCCTGTGTGTATTTTGTGGTTTCCTATCTTGAACAGCGGTTCCTCCCCTTACACAGCCTGATCATCTGACAAACTAGGCTCTTTGGCCCGACGCCGTTCTTCTGTTCAAGTCTGGACGTGGTTGCTGTCGCGTAGTCGGGAGCTAGAACCCAAAAACAAGGGGGCCGACGTCACCACCCAGGGCGGTCGTGGCCAAGAGACGGGCAGAGGGTGGGCTTCAGTTGCTGTGTTGTGGAGCGTCCCCTCATGCTGGCTGCTGTCCTAATCCTAGGATCCCCACGTATGACACAGTGCCCAGTGTCACCATGTGTCCCCATGACACTAACACACAAGACGCATCGAGCGGATGAAGACCAGGATTTTTGGTGAGAGGAGGATGCAGGCCTCCTGTCGGATGTTAGTTAGTACTGTCCATTCAAAGCACATTTGTTTTTCTGTTTTTCTAGAAGGGTGGGGGGGGTCCTGGCTCGGTTTTGAGGTCGAAGCTCGACTGTCAAAGCGGGAAAAGTGTTGCGTGTGTGTTGGGCGCGGGAGTGGGGTCTTGAGGTGGCACCAACATATTGAAATAGCACAGTTTCTATATATTGGCAGGTCACTGTATTTGGTAGATGCTGGGTGTTTAGATGGGCAATTTGTGACAAACAAAAGTTACTGGTAGTCGTAGATCAGGCGAGTGAATGCTGCTGCAGCGATGGTTGACTTTTCCCCCTGGACAGAGTGCTCCGCAGGGTCCTGGGCTCAGAGATGGGGGCTTGTAACCCTGATCTGGGAAGCCAGTAACCCAAAGGGAGCCGCTCAGTGGGTGCTGCTACTGGAGCCGGCACGGGCCTGGTGGTGGGCGGTCCGTGGAGCACCGTAGAGGGTCACTGATGCTATGTGGTTGTTCTGCATCACCTGAGGGGGGAGGAGTTACATGAAAAGATGGGGTTCAGAACGAAGCCCAGTGATTGAAAGAGTGACGCTTGATGTCATGAATGAGAGTGGAGCTGACCTCAAAGATCATCCTTTGGAGTCCGAAGCAGAAGGTGGAGCCAAAGGGGTTGGTGTTATTGGCTGACGACGACCTGCCAATCAAATGCACACTGGATGAGGTCACGACACAAAGAAGTGTTTTTGTTTTTTGAGGGAAGACTATGGTCACATGACTATTTATCAAGCTGGCCTACCCATTTAAATGGACTGTGGACATAAAGACAGGACAAAAATTAAGAAATTGTGTAATACTTTTTTTTTTTTTTAAGTATTCTATCCTTCTCATATTGCCATAAAAGGATCAGAAACTTGCCATTGTTCAGTTTGTGTTGCAAGTCAACGACATACAATGGGATCTCTCAGTCTTAAGAGGAGCTTAAAAGGCTATGTCCTTAACATCTGTCCTAATGAGCCCACTAATGGGGTGTGTTAAAACACACACACACACACACACACACACACACACACACACACACACACACACACACACACACACACACACACACACACACACACACACACACACACACACACACACACACACACACACACACCTAAATGTGTTGTCAGCTAATATGTTTATTCATGCGTGCCATTAGCCTCACCATCATTGATATTTTAGATGTTGTTTGGAGTCGTAACAAAGCTGTTTAATAATGACGTGTGGGTGTGTGTGTGTTACATGTACCTGTGTAGGACCACAGGTTTCTCCATGGGGTGTCCTAGTAGCTCCTGGATCTGATCCCACTAAAGACAAATATATTTTATACTTTTTTAAACTTTTTTTTTTTTAAGATTGAGGGCAGCATGTGCGAGTTCTTCTCCAACAGATCGCGCTTTAATTTCAGTTGCACTGTAAGTTCAAATTGTGAAGATCACAATAAGGGAAGCCATTACAAGCAGTTTCCCCTCTAATCTGGTAAATGGAGTTAATACAGCTGTGTGCCGAGTAATGTCCATTCATTGCATATGTGGGTGTATATCTGACCTTGCTGTATGTGGTCAATATGCAGTCCTCTGCCTGAGAGTCAGCTCCTCCTGTGCACCAGCCAGACAGAAGCAACACACATTAACCAACAAGGGCACGCAGGGCACGCTTGGGACTGACAGGAACCGCTCAGAGAACAGCCTCGCTTACCTTTTTTGATGACGAGTGGAATTCTAAAGTCACATCGATGATATCTGAGGAGGAGAATTCACATCCCAGCTGAATTTCAAAGACTCACAATAGACCAACATGACAACAATAGGCTAAACGTTATGGGAACGAACCGGGGTTTCACGGGGAGAATGGCGAACATGTTGGAGAAGATGAGACATAAAGCGGGATAGACAAATGAGAGACTTCAGCCTTACATGTTGAAGTTGTAATGTCCGGGGAAGTTAGTGTGGAGCACAAACTTCTTCACCAGATGAGTGGTGGAGTCAAACAAGATATCCTAGAAAAGCAAAACATCAGACATCACCTCTGGGTCCTGATGGGAAAACGGACTACACCAATGTTATCTTTATAAGAGAAGAAAGATCTGGGGTGGGAGTCCAAGGTAGAAAAATGCTGTGGTCTGAATTCTGAGTTGGTCTTCATGGGAAAAAATATACAGTACATAACCAGATGAGCTGGTTTGAGGAACTGGCGTTTGCCCCCTGGTCAGTGTCACAGACGCACGTGAGCCATGTGCAACATAACATAGCACTGCGCACACAATAACACACCTAAACAATCAAAGTCAACTCAAGTGCACGTGACAGCACACCCAGGAGCTGGCGGTACATACCACTCCTAGGGGGAAGTAGTTGAAGAAGTAGTCGTTGCATTTGGAAGGGACCTGCTTGTGAGGCGAAGGAGAGTGGATCTTCATCTGAAACACACAGAACAGCCAAAACGATATAGAAATGATACAAATCTAGACTGATCTTCTCACTGATTGTGTGTATAGTTTGCATATGACATAGCGACATGAAGCTCTAGGTTGGTGTGGAGCAGAACAGATGGACGGCTACCTTATCCTCAGACTTGTAGAAGACTTTGTGTGGCGAGCCCAGGGCCCCCATCACGTCCTGACAGGAGTCACCAAAGTAGATCTTCCTCTCCACTGACCTTACCTTGGCGTCCGCCATCAGCCCAGGAGCACAGCCTGCACTCCCATAACACAGCCCGGCAGGGAAGAGAGAGAGAGGAGACCAGCATGAAGACCATTGGAAATACTGCTGACCTCTGAGGCAAAACTGAAATTAGTTTTTGCTCACAAAAAGTCACGAAAAGAGTGTTTGTAGTGGGTTTTTTTCTTCTGAATTACACAATTATTTTAGTAACAGTGACATAGCTTACTATGTTGACGATCATAAAAGACATACGAAGGCCTTTAAAACACCATTTTGGGTAGAATTATTTAGTATTTAGCTACACACGTTACCTGCCGTTAGGAGGCGAAGTTTGAGCCCCAGGGGTCCAGCCCCATCTCTCAAGACATCCACATATTCAGCATAGACGTTACCAAGGAAACACGCCAGCGGCATCAGTGGCGCCCTGAGGAAAGCCATCAACATACAACATCAAAGTTGTGTGTGTGTGTGTGTGTGTGTGTGTGTGTGTGTGTGTGTGTGTGTGTGTGTGTGTGTGTGTGTGTGTGTGTGTGTGTGTGTGTGTGTGTGTGTGTGTGTGTGTGTGTGTGTGTGTGTGTGACCTTGTGTCTTGCAGGTTGTTGCCAGTGTAGATATGCATCCTCTTGACCATGGCCCCGTGGGGAATCTACAGGGAAGCCAAGCCCAAGGTAAAAAAACTCATTAAAGTACTGAATGGAGTCCAACACTCCTCCTAAAGCCCCTGCTTACCCTCACACACAAATGTATTTTCCTTTTTCTTTGTTACTCATACTTTTAAGAAAAATTTTAGACAATTGACTAAATGAAGAAAACACAGTCAAGGAACTGCATGCACTAATAGTGCGCACAGGTGTCTAGGAGCGACGTGTCTGACACCAGTGTGCCAGTGCCTTGGTGCCATGCCAGCTGCAGCTGGGTTTCATATCGTCATATGTTTTTCCCTGAAATCCTAAATGGCCTAGATACGTGCTAGGTGAACATGGCTTCAACTACATTTGAGGTGAGTTGGAAGTTCTTATTACACTAAAATGTGCTCTAAATTAATTTGAAGGATAACACTGGCAATATTATGCTATACATTTTATTCCATGTTAGTCTTATCGCCAGCAGCCCAAAAAAAAGTAGTTTGATTTGAACTGCATAATGCAAATGGTTCGTCTTGCCTTAGGCATGTGGTTTGTCGTTCACTTCCTTTCCCTTCACATCAATTAAAATTGTTCTCGAAAAGATGAAGACCCTAGTACATCAACGTACGAGTTGAGATGACTAAAGCACAAACAGGAAGTGTTTTGATGTGTTTGGGGACAACGTAGAGCAGGTTTATTGTTCTGCTGTTCACACGGAATGCTTATAAGCAGGAGAAACACATTGTCCCTTTTGCAGCTTTGACTGGAACAGTCAGCAATAAGAAAACATGTCTTATTGCTATGAAATCTCAAAACAAAAAAGCCCAAAAAACAGCAACAACAAAAGCCTCACATGTGCTTTATAACCACTCTTCACATCGTTGGTTTGATATTGTACTCACTCATACACATATATGTAGCGCTATGCATTACAGCAGACACATCCGCTCTACATCCACCCAGCAGGAAAGGACACGTGTCCTCACCTCATACTTGGGAGCTTCATTCCAGGAGTCCAGTTGGAAAGAGAAGGACAGACCTCGGAAGTTTAGATGGAACAACTGCTCTGCGGCATTGTAAACTGAAACACACACACACACACACACACACACACACACACACACACACACACACACACACACACACACACACACACACACACACACACACACACACACACACACACACACACACACACACACACACAGCATTATTTACAAATGGGCATTTTCACATTCACATTATTGCACTGCGTTAATGGAGTTTGGATGCAAATACTGTTTGCACATTTTTTTATGGGAAAAAATTGCTTTAAAAAAAAAAAGTGCTTCAAGCTACTTATTTTGTGGCAACATGCTGATGTGATTTGTACGAGTTATAGTAAAACAAGAAAAACATAACGGAGCAGTGTTTTCAGCGGTAAAGTGCATGCCTATGCTTTCAAACTAATCTCTTGTGTTGAACTCAAATAGCTGTCAGACAAGAGTAACTTATAGAAAGAATATGTTAAGAATAATAACAACTGGTTGCTTGGTTATTCTTGCATTCTTGGTCAAGAGGTACCAACATGGCGAGCTTGAACTTCATTTATGGAACTTGAGATCCCATGATTGAAACCCTCCTATGGTCATATTGTTGGGGTTGACTTGTCATGCAATGACTAGCTTGTGGCTAGCGTGAAAGAATGCATGTTGGCTTGATGTAGTACATTTGTTTTTCAGCAGACAACGATACTCATTTTCTTGTGAGTTTTTTCATTTTTTCCAACCATTCTAACCACATACTATTCCCACTAGAGTATACAGGTATATACCATTGGAAATCTATTGTGGTGACGAATCTAGTGTCCCACAGTTAGTCCGATGTATGTTAAACTCTATTTAACATACATTACAGCATTGTACAGATAGTATGTCTGAGTTACCTCCAGGGTGCGTAGCTCCAAATGACTGATCTATTTGCTCTATCGTTGGGGCAATGGCCTGAGAATTGAAATGGACCCCACTGAAACAAAACAACACATGCAGACTTGGTTATTAAATCAATTACATCACAGAGGCTGTAATGAGAAACACAGACTTTAATATACACTCACCGGCCACTTTATTAGGTACACCTGTCCAACTGCTTGTTAACGCAAATTTCTAATCAGCCAATCACATGGCAGCAACTCAATGCATTTAGGCATGTAGACATGGTCAGGACGATCTGCTGCAGTTCAAACCGAGCATCAGAATGGGGAAGAAAGGTGATTTAAGTGACTTTGAACGTGGCATGGTTGTTGGTGCCAGACGGGCTGGTCTGAGTATTTCAGAGACTGCTGATCTACTGGGATTTTCACGCACAACCATCTCTAGGGTTTACAGAGAATGGTCCGAAAAAGAGAAAATATCCAGTGAGCGGCAGTTCTGTGGGCGCAAATGCCTTGTTGATGCTAGAGGTCAGAGGAGAATGGCCAGACTGGTTCGAGCTGATAGAAAGGCAACTGTAACTCAAATAACCACTCGTTACAACAGCGGTATGCAGAAGAGCATCTCTGAACGCACAACACGTCGAACCTTGAGGCGGATGGGCTACAGCAGCAGAAGACCACACCGGGTGCCACTCCTGTCAGCTAAGAACAGGAAACTGAGGCTACAATTCGCACAGGCTCACCAAAATTGGACAATCGAAGATTGGAAAAACGTTGCCTGGTCTGATGAGTCTCGATTTCTGCTGCGACATTCGGATGGTAGGGTCAGAATTTGGCGTCAACAACATGAAAGCATGGATCCATCCTGCCTTGTATCAACGGTTCAGGCTGGTGGTGGTGGTGTAATGGTGTGGGGGATATTTTCCTGGCACACTTTGGGCTTATTAGTACCAATTGAGCATCGTGTCAAAGCCACAGACTACCTGAGTATTGTTGCTGACCATGTCCATCCCTTTATGACCACAGTGTACCCATCTTCTGATGGCTACTTCCAGCAGGATAACGCGCCATGTCATAAAGCGTGAATCATCTCAGACTGGTTTCTTGAACATGACAATGAGTTCACTGTACTCAAATGGCCTCCACAGTCACCAGATCTCAATCCAATAGAGCACCTTTGGGATGTGGTGGAACGGGAGATTCGCATCATGGATGTGCAGCCGACAAATCTGCAGCAACTGCGTGATGCTATCATGTCAATATGGACCAAACTCTCTGAGGAATGTTTCCAGTACCTTGTTGAATCTGTGCCACGAAGGATTAAGGCAGTTCTGAAGGCAAAAGGGGGTCCAACCCGGTACTAGCAAGGTGTACCTAATAAAGTGGCCGGTGAGTGTATATCCAGAGGTGGAAAGTAACAAATTAGAATGACTCTCATAATTTTTGAGTAGAATAGTTTGAGTTTTATATAGGGATGGCCCGATACCATTTTTTTCAAAACGAGTACGAGTACGAGTATTTACATTTGTGTACTTGCCGATACCGAGTACCGATACCGATATTTGGATGATAATAAAACAGCGGTAATAGCCTGAGTGTGTGTCCGAGAGGGCTGCCCTTCTCGGGCTACTGTAGTGCAAAGGCCCGGTGTGTGTGGAAGTGTGGATGATAATAAAACAGCGGTAACAGCATGTGTGTGTGTCCGAGAGGGCTGCTCTATTCGGACACACACGTTAGTTTTTGTACATTTTTATTGCATGGGAGAGATGATATAACCCCCCCCCCTAAAAAGGAACTAAGTAACTTACTCCAAATACATTTTCTACTCAAGTAGATCTTTACACCAGTAATTTACACCTCTGTATATATCACCAGTCACAGAGCTGCATGAATATGAAATCAAAATGGCTCTCTAATCTATAGGTGGCTATGGCTCGGGGAGGAGTGTGTATGCAACCAAAACACATTTAGAGAGAATAACACAGTTAACACATTTGTGTAAGCTATTTTTGTTCCATTCCAGCGGGGACCAGTTTTGTTAAGTCATACAGTTCTATGAATCAGCATCTTCACACTACTACTCACCAGTACTTCAACTTTACTTTGCTGAGGTCATACACCTCAATTACCTGTTGAGACACAAACGCACAACAACAGAGTTAGGGCACCTGTTCTGAACTGGTATTGCACATGCATACATACGCACACGCACACCTCTGATCTGATATTACTGTCCTGCTTGACATGTAAATCACACTTGCGCACTATTGCTGTAGCACCCACACAGCTAATGATAATCATCTCTTTTAAAAATCTGTCCATTCTGATTCACGCAGTAGAACTGGCTACATCCAGAAGATATTATAAGGTAGTTTAGATACGCAGATTATGGGTAGATTAATTTCCAGCTCACAACAGACTATGAGAACAGATAACACTAATGATCACATTCACGATCAAGCATCAGAGACGGATATACCTCTCAGACTACACTGACCGAGTGGTCGCTCACATAAGTCAAAGGGAAATTTGTCGTGGTTACCTTGAGTCTCTGGTTGGCGGCGTCAAACAGTAGTTTAATTCCATCCTGAGTCAAGTTCAATATGAGGTCATGACTGAGTGGCGTCTGTTGGAAGATGAATGGACAGAGAGATAGATGTGACATTCTATAAATGTGCTTTTCACCATTTATGATTTCATAATTAGATAAGTTGAGAGTGGCGACATTAAGACGGTTTGAAAAACGAGAAGCGACCGCAATCAGATATCCGGGTGTAATAATGCAAATATTCTTGGAGTGAAGGCCAGATTACACTACTGTGTCACATAGCTGCTGTAGGTACAGCATTGGTCTCGACGTCATCGGCGTCGTCCAGAGCCCGGCTGTCGTAGGTCACGGGCACCTCTCCTAAAATCTTACTACACATCGGGGTCGGACGGATGGCCCGCTTTGTCTTTCCTGCTACATGTTCCTGTTCACTTATGATGGACTGGTTGAGGAGGTTCACATATATAATGTTCATTTGTACAACACATCACCATCAGAAAGCTCACCAGAGGTCACTGAATAAGTGGCTTTGGACTACAGTCAGAACCGCCGATGCAGAACCATAAGTGGTGATGCAGAGACCCAACGCGTAGCCACGGCGGCTATATGATGCAACAAATATACTCCAACCTTTACACCACGTACGTACGTAGAGTGTTTGAGACAACCTGTACTTAGTTCTCCGCCCTTAAGGGGATTTGTGAGGCAACATTGCACAGTATTTGACATTATTTCTCGGTTATTTGTCGGTCAAAGGAGAGCATCAAACTGTGGATAAGACGTAGAAAGGCACCTGTTCGCTGTATAGCACCTGGACATTCTTGATGATGCGGCAGTGTTTCTGAAGAATGGAAATGGCCTGAGCCAGTGGCATCCCTGAGAACGAGAACACACACACACACACACACACACACACACACACACACACACACACACACACACACACACACACACACACACACACACACACACACAAATAAGGATGGAAAGGTTTTCTCAGGTAAAGCCAGGCATAAGAAAACTATATTTTGAAATGAGATATCTTTAACATAACTTTATTATATTCACATGTGTATATTCAGTAGAATGTAGACATAAAATATGAATATGAGTAACTGAATAGTTAGGTCTATACTCCTTTCAGTGGGATATACTGACATGGTAATGAAAAAGACTCAAATGTACACACATTTAAATAAATAAATTGCATAACATGCTCTATGACTCACCTAAAGCAAACTCCCATTGTTCATTTCCTAACGATCTCTCAGGCACGACTTCCAGATCCAGCATTGGCAAGTATTAAGTGACAGCTCACCTCTCCTAGAGACACAATGGGACCCTATGGAGGGGAGGGGGGGTCCTCACTCTCTCCTTTACTGCCTATTTAACCCTAATAAGACTCTCCCAATGTGGCTCAAACGGGCTGCCTTAATGTACAGATACACGTCTCCCTTATGTCTTAGCGTGTGTTTCTAATGCATAGGACCAGACACAGAGGGAGAAGGATCACAAGATGTCGCCCATCCAGTCACGGGGACACAAAGGGGGACTTAACTTTAAGTCGTGATCACGATGTGGTAATAAACTACCTGAGCCAGGACCCACGGCGTGCACACAAACACATTACGCAACTGGCTCAGCTCACACACACACTCACACAGAACAGGCTCTCAACCTACTAACCTATCTCCACTTTCTCAGCTGACACAGCCTCCGTTTTAAATGTCTTACGCAGAGGGATTTAACAACCTGTGACTTGTTTCTTGACTCTTTTGTCCCAGTAGGAAAATAGCCTGTCGCCATACAACAAATCACGATAAAATTAAAATTAAAAAAACCCAACCCAATTCTGCTGACGAAGATAAGAAAAGCAACACCCGTGTCCCCCAACACTGTGCGCGTTAGGACAGCATGGACGTCAACAACACTTGTCTTTCACTGGACGCTATGGCTAACGTCCCTTAAGTCACGTAGCAACCGTTGCCGATTGGTAAAATAGAGGTATGCATATAAATAAAACACGTGTTATGTCGTTGTGTAGTAAAACAACAACACAAACGTCGCGGTTCAATGTGACCCACGCATAAAACAAAGAGGATCACGCTTAGCTGCTATGTGTTAGCCGTCCGCTTTATTCCTCCCACCGCAGAGCCACGGTTTGGGAGCTAGCTGCTGCTAATTGTTTTAAATGTCGGCGACGCGACGCATGTTTACTCGTTAAGCTTGCTTGCTGGCTGGCTGGCAGACAAAATGCCCCCCCGCTGTGTTTCTTCCCTGGCTTTTATATTAATGTTGTCTTCAACGTCGACCCTCCGAGAGACGCAACAAAGTGCTCGCCAACGGTAACTTCCAGCATCAACAACAGCCCCAGCAGCATCAGCTGATAGTTCCACTTCCTGTGTTTTTGGACGCAAGGACGGCGCGACGACGTGATGACGTTGCCGTTGTTTTTGTATTTTGCAATTTTTCGAAGCGTATATACTGTGAGTGTATATATATATATATATATATATATATATATATATATATATATATATATATATATAATATTTTTAATCATTTTATATATAATATTCTTTTTAACCTACATCTACACCTTGACCCCCATCCCCACATCCCTCATCCTTCTCCCCATCCTTCTTGCCATGAGTTACATGTTGAGGGGTGTGGGGCCCACGCCCACACACATCAGACAGGATCATTCTCAACCACATTTAAGCAGGCTTGGGTAATATATCACCACCCCGCCTCCTTGTTTTTACATCCAAAACATCTGAATGTGTTGTATCCTCCTACACAGCAACACCTGCTGGGTCACAACCGGTCTGGCTTCAGAAATGGCCCCTCCACTGAGACTGCCTTGCTGACCGGCGTGGTGGAAGCGGTCGGCAAGAGCGGCCAGGATGTCATCGGTTGTCATACTGCTTTACTTGTCGTCGGCCTCCGACACCAGATCCTCCTGTCAACTCTCTCTGGGGTTGGTACCACTTGGGCTGACTGGGCACGGGTGGTTTACTGCTCTGTAGATCCGACTGGGTGTGGTGTGAGCTATATATGTGAAAACATTCACTGGGTTGCTTATGTAAATGTTTTGAAGTTGCCCAAAGGCCTGCCATAGTTGAATTATTTCTTAATCTTCCTTAATCGTGTAGTCTAGTCGAGTCTTTCCAGTCTATTTTTCCATTGTGAAACAACTTAATACTCTAGTAGGGACATGATCCAAATCTGACCATTGTCACTATCTCTGCTTAGTTTCCTATTCAAAACTGAAAACTGTGTGTCTCTATATCTCAATAATTCTTATCCCAAGTAATTTAATGTAGAAATGTAAAAATATCACCTGAAGCAACAGCTGATTTCTTTATTTTATGTGCATGTTTATGTAAGGATTTAGGAAGACATTGTTTCTTTGGTTTCACCATGACAGTTTTCACAGAGCACTTGAAGATGATCCTACAGGATGATTTTGAAAACAGGGCATTAACTGTTCTCAAAATCATACTGAGGGATCACCAAGACAGAAAAGCAAGTCTCTGTTCAACAAACATTTTTTTTCTTCTTAGATACAATAATTATAGTACAATATCTGAATGCACTGAATGAAATGACAGAAATCAACTGAGAGTTGAACAATATAAAACAAGTTTTGCAATAAAAGGGGTTGAGTCATAATAAAACTCTGGCCCAAAATGATACAGGAAAATTAAATGAAATAAAATAACACAAAAGCAACAGGTCCTAAAACCTACTTAAGCAGACATTGGTAACTGATAGTAATCTCAAATGTACAAAGTACCGTTGCTACAACTAATCCATAACAAAGCATAAAGAACAACGAAAACACAGAGTACACTTACAGAGAGACATGAAATGTTATATAAAAGGTAAACACAGCAATATATTTCACAGAAACAATGTTCAGATAACAAAACAACCATGTTTCATGACCATAGTGCTGCAGGAGGATTTGACATTTGCTCTTTGTATTTCGTTCATTTCCGTGGTAAGCAATGACTGGATGATCCATAGAGAAAAAATTAAGATCTTCTAGGTCTTCGCTAAAATAAAAAACCGTTGGGTTCATAGAAAATGACTTCTCTGTTTGTTAGAAGTATCGTATAGGGAACTAGTCTGAAAATGTATCACAACATCCTCAGGGCACAAGTGTATGAAAATATTGGACTGCAAATAAATGTGAAATTCTTAAATCAAGCCATGTATCACTGTTACTTTAAAAAAACTTTGTAAAGTGAGTGCTGACTGTATTTGTAGACCCATAATGGAACAATAACAATAACAAGAGTGCTTGCTTTCATGCATAAAGAGGGGATAAATAGCCATTTTCGGCATACCGCTGATTGGATCACATAGTGCAAAACCCCTTTGGAAGACAAAGGACATTTGGATCGATCCTTTTTAAGGCCCACTCATACATCTGCACCCACCAATGTAAAGAAAAACAACAAAGAAAAAAAACAAGTTTAACCGTGGTAGACGTCAGTCCCAGGTACACTTACTCTACCGTCCTTACCTGCCCATTGTCTTCTTTGTAACGTGTGATGCTAAGTAACAATTATGTCCTGCCCATTGTCTTCATTGTAACATGTGATGCTAATTAACAGTCCTGTCCTGTCCACTGTCTACGTTGTAAGGTGTGATGCTAAGTAACAGTCCTGTCCTGTCCGTTGTCTTCGTTGTAACATGTGATGCTAAGTAACAGGGGGTGGCAACAGGATGGCCACTGAGACACAGCAGCTCGACAGCCACCCAAATGTTCCACCAGACACACACACGCACGCACATCTATCTTCATCATCGTCCCTCTACCCCACCCACCCATCCCCACAACACCACTTTGTTTTTTTTTCCAAGCACAGTGAACTTTGGTCTCAGAGAACAGCAGGATGTAAGGTGAGGTGGGTGATCAACAGGAGTGTGGCACTGCACACATGGATTTGTTTTTGGGGTTTGGGGGGTGAAAAACTATATATTCTTTCACTAAAATCAAATTAGAAAAAGTTATCGGGGATCAAGCCTCTATATACTAGTCAATAAAACAATAGAAAATGCTACGCTAATGATATATTTTTCTTTTACAGCTGATTACAGCACGATTGACCATGGCCTGTGTTCCTCTTCTCCCTGCATGTCCTCTTCTAGTCAGCACATCTTGTGTCCTCAGATTGAGCCACCATGGAGTCCTGCTGTCATCTGGACTGTGAAGGTGACGAACAGAGAGAGCGGGAATGGGGGGGGGGGGGGGGGGGGGGGGGGGGATGAGGTGAGGAAGCAGAAGGACACAGAAAAGGAAAAGAAAGTATACAAGTATCATGTTATAACTTTAATACCACTCAAATATATTTATCAAAACCACTATGACACGTGAATAAAAGAGCACAAGAAGAATTACAAGCACAAGACAAAAACAGTGCTGCTAACTTGTGTAACAGTAAAATACATTACTTTGCACCAAGAAGAAATTGGTTAATTACTTAATTTCTGTGTGTTTACAATACATTATCACAGTTTGCGTAAAACATTGCTTTTAGATTTTCCTGAAATTGGCACCGTGGCTGTGGTTCAGAATAATTCCAGCAGAGGGAGCAAGAGAGCCATACAATCCATTGTATCTAAACTGCTGCGTTTCATAAACATAAATACTATTGATATTTGAGGCAGGGCACCAGGCAGACAGACAGAAAGTCTGGCAGATGAAGGCCTACAGATGACACACACAACACAACACAACAACAACAACAACAACAACAACAATGCACATGAAAAATGACAAATATTTTGTGACTTGATCCATGGTGTCTAACCCTTTGTAATCTCTGAAAAATGAGCAGAGTAATAAACAAAACAAGACAAAAATGTAAATGAAAAAATGTAATGAAAGGAAAAGTAGAGTATAGTACGGAACGGCTACAGGAACGCAGGAAGAGGTGTCGGAGGAGAGAAAAGTCTGAGAGCAGACAGCGAGACAGAGATAGTAAAAAGGGGGTTGTTTGGTTCAAGTGGCATGTTGATGGTATCTCCATGACTCTCTCTTACACACACACACACACACACACACACACATACACACACATACACACACACACATTTATAGAACAACACACTCCTTACTTTACGTCATGCTACAGATTTAACTCACAGCCAGACAGACTCCGATATCCGTCTGACCGTTTGAAAAACACAGTGAATTCACTATGATTACACTATGACCACAACTGCTGTCATTAGTTATCTAATGCTTGTTTATAATTACATTATTCAGAGTCAAAGTGTCTCCCCTACTACACTTCACAGTAAGAGTTGATCTGTGGCTATGTATGCGTGTGAGAGAGGAAGTGTATGTCTGGTATAATGTTTTGATCCTTCCTGTTCACTTAGCAAGTGTAACTAATCCTATGTTTATGGCGGACCATCGGTTAGTTACTGTATTATTGTGACGGCCTCCAAGAGCCAATTTGTTCCAAAAAAGACTCAATTTTAAATCGAATTACAGTAATAAAAAGATTACAAAAAATAATCCATTAAACATTAAACATTAATACATTAAACATGAATAGAAACACATGAATAGGAATTAAATAACACTTTTCGAGGGGTCAGATAAGCATACAAATTTAAAGCAGAGCATTTAGTATTGCCATCCACAGCCCAGACCGTTCCGTTTTAATTTTAATAGCGGGGAGCGCATCCGTATGAAGTCAGCTCTGCTGTGCTGATCTTCCTAACAGGGAGTGGTCCTTAGTAATGAGCGGGGCTCGGATGGAGAGGCTTCTCTCTATTGATCGACTGTTGGTGGCCCGCGAGGGCATCAAGAGCTGCTTAACCACAACTCAATACCGGCAGTTGGGTGTGTGTGTGTGTGTGTGTGTGTGTGTGTGTGTGTGGGTGCGCTTGTGTGTGTTTGTATAAGTACACTCAGTCCATAATGGGTGCCTGTGTGTGGCATTTGTGTGTGTGTTTGTATGCATGTGTGTGTGTGTGCGCACGGGCGCGCATGGATGTTTAGCCAATCCAGGGGGTCTGATTGCGATCAATACAAATGATATATTAATGCTTTCAGGGCCAGATCATCATTCATCACCTGATCTCCTTCTGCAGACTGTGTGTGTGTGTGTGTGTGTGTGTGTGTGTGAAAAACAGAATGCGAGAGGAAATATTTTCCAAATGTTTATCAGTTGATGATGGTAAAGATGCCCACTGATCGTAAGTGCAACACTATCTCAATGTATATTATGTCTACTAAAATTCTGAAACAACGATGAAATATCTTGACAAAAAGCTTAACATCCTGTACTTTTCTCACTCTCTTTTCCTCTCTCTCCAATTCTCCCTCAAGCTCAAAGTGCTTCATTGGTATCGCAAGAACACACATACATTCACCTGTGTTATTGGTGAATAAAGAAATAAATGAATTTAGTCTTTCATTTGCCCAGGCCATCACTTTCAACGCTACCAACATTTGGTAGGTTCTGAGACACTTTTATTTATTTTATTTATTACATCTTGTTGAAGAATGAAGATAGCAGCTTTATCCTCTGCACATTCATATCATAATGCGTGCTCTCTCTGTCTCTCTCTGTGACCTTGTATTATTTTTTCAGACGTTCCCTTTCGCCTTTTCTCTCCTTCCCTGTTGTTGACTTTCATTCTTTCAGTCAAACATTTCTTTCCAGTGCATAGAGGTTGAGTTTATTTTGATCATAACTTTGGTATATCTGTCATGATGGAAGGCCGTCAAATGAATTCCACCGTCTTTCAAATGAAAATAAACAGCAGGAATTTACCGACCTTGGGTGTTCCATTTGTTTTTGCCTTTCTCTCGCCTTTCGACTCTGTGTTACTTTGTGGTGGTGCTGGAGGAGCGTGTGTCAGAGAACGACAGAATAAATTGATCCAATTGTAACGGGGAGGGGGGAGTAATAGAAGGAGCAAGGTAGATATATGGTATGAAATAGAGGTAACAAGATACGCCAGGGCAACAGTCATGAAGTCAAAGAGTGAGCAGACGAATGAAATGAGACAGAAAGAATCTCTAACCACAGCAGCGCTGGACAGAGACTATGCTGCATTGTGTTTCCCTGTGGCAGACACACCCATAATAGAATACACAGACTACAAGACGAACCTGATTCGTGATTGGGTTAATGGATTATCAAATGGATTTCAAATCCAGGATTTCATTATGTGTTTTATATTCAGCAGGAGGCTGTTCTCCTTTGCCTCAGGGAAGTAAATTGAGATCACTCACTTATTTCAGTTTCACACACACACGCACACACACTGACGCACACACCCACACTGACGCACACACACACTCACACACAAACACACACACACTGACGCACACACACACACACACACACACACACACACACACACACACACACACACACACACACACAGCAGGTGTGACAGAAAGTGGGAATTGAAAGACACATACTGTTCTGCTGGCTGTCTGTCTGTCTCGGTGTCCTCAGTCCCAGATTTTAGAAACCACAGGGTCCTGTACAGATAGTCAATGCATTTGTAATGGCACCACTTCAGACAGGAAATGTTTGATGTGACACATTTGATACTAATCACTTGCTCTAAATCAGCGTGCATACCCAGCTAATAATAGATGATAATTCAGTCATCTTATCTTAAACAAAAAAATGACATCATTTAAAGTATTCAATTTTTTCAATCAGGGATACAAATGACAAAAGGCTAATACATGACAAAACAAAACAAACTGTTTTTCCCCACTAAGGCCTTTAGGACACTAGCCCAAAGTGTAATGAACAATGAATTAAAACCGATTAACCAATCAATACAAAATGAAAAATCATTTAATGACACATATTGACAAGCGCAGGACCAAACTAAGCGCAGGTTAGTCCACTTATAATTATTGCCTTCAATATTTGATTTAATTAGCATCACCAAGCTAACCTTCCCATATTCTTCTGTGTTGATTAACTTCCTTTTACTGTAATCCTTAACAATGAACCCCTCTTAAGTCTAATTTACAGTCGCCGCGCCTGACCTATGTGAGCCAGCGTGAACCAAAAATGATGTCATCGTGGCCCCTGCGTACGGATCTTACGGCGATTTGTCGCCAATTGCCCATCCACAGCACAGTTACGTTTATGGCAAAAACACAGATGATAAATGGCATAGCCGCGTGAGGACTGCCTGCGCACTTCACCAACAGTGCATCACAGCGGCTATAAATTCCACTTTAGGATCAGACTAGCCATCCCCCCCACCTCCATCTGTCCCCGTCCCCCCCGCCCCTCCTTTAGAGACCCACCCTTACCTCAAGGTCCTCTCTGTGAGATCGGTCTCTGTCTTCAAAGTCTCTAGTCCTGCGTCGGGCCTCCTCAAACGCTGCCTGGGCCAGAGCATCTTCATGCTGTGGACAGAGAGGACGAGTGAGGATAGAAGAGAGAGAGAGAGAGAGAGAGAGAGAGAGAGAGAGAGAGAGAGAGAGAGAGTGAGAGAGAGAGAGAGAGAGAGAGAGAGAGAGAGAGAGAGAGAGAGAGAGAGAGAGAGAGAAATAAAGTTTAGACACCAACCAGTCAGAGGTTTCTTTTTGTGCCTTTGTGTTTCCTGTATTTTATTTGACTGATGTTTATGATAGGATTGTGAAATGATGTGATGAATATTAAATCTAGACCAAGAGACAGAGCGGACGTGTGGACACTATGTGTCCGTCTACCTGGGCTCTCTCATCATCGTACTCCAGACAGCCCATCCCGTCCAGCCGCTGTAGGTCTATCCAGCCCCTCCAGATCACACACACTCCATTCAGGATCATGGGGGCTTTAAGATACACCTGCATAGAGAGAGAGGAGTAGTGGATGTTATCAGGACTGTATTTGGAAGAATCCTTATATATACACACAATGCATATTTTTCTACTTTAAAGGAATTATCACCCAACGTAACAATCTAGTATTAATTTAATTCAACTCGTAATGAACTAAGCATTTGTATCCCCGCTCCTAAATATAATGGTCAACCAACAGCAATATGTTGAATATAATATTTATGTGCCCTCCAATGAAAAAAAAAGCAAAACCTTGCAAAATACACAGATGTAAAATAAAATCGCCTTGCTACTCATCACGAGTGTGGTGTTTAATTCCTCTCATATCATCTCACAAGTAGAGCAAGCCATGACGAAAATCAGGTCGCAACACAAATATGAGAAATCCAGATATAAAGACGAGCCACTGTTTCTCCAGGACCTCTCGGGGACCTTCAAGTTATTTTTAATGCTCCGTGTGACTCCGGGTCTTCACCCGGAGTGGGGAGAACAATACAAGCCTATCATAGATGAGCACCCCTGTGGGAAGGGCTGTGGCCTCTTCGTATAGCGCCCCCCACTGGATTCAGGATTGACATTAGAAGTGTTTTATTCGGAAATAACGAGAGCACTGTGTTTGGTGGAAAATTCCTCCTCCTTCCTCACTGATCGGAGAACGTGAACCGCTAACAACGTCAGGACATCCTTCCTACGGTCATAAGGATCCCTCTACAAAAGACTTGTAACTATGATTGACTCTTTCACGGCGCCAGACAAAGGTAGAGCGTGCGTAGTATGTTGTCCTGACTAGCACAACTGGCAGAGCATGGCATTGCCAGGGTTAGGGGTTCGATTCCCACTGGGACCACCCATGCTAAAAATGTATGCACTCACGGTATAAGTTGCTTTGGATTAAAGCATTCACCCCCCCCCCGTCAACAATCGCGCAGCTCTCCCCCTCCGGCCTGTGTTGAACTTATGTTGCATATATATATATATATATATATATATATATATATATATATATATATATGCAACATAAGTTCAACACAAGTACTGTCGAGATGTTTACTTTAATAATCTTTCAAACATCTTAACCACGTGACTATCCTACCCCTCCCAATCTGTATTCTCCATAAAACCAACTTTCAAGGTACATAATAGACATCAGAGCAACAATATGAATCACTGAAAAGTATTGACTATAAGTGCCCATATATGAAATGTAATGTATAGGCTCTGTGTGTGTGTGTGTGTGTGTGTGCCATTGCTTTGGCAACACTGTTACATATAAATAACTATTAACTTGCATGCCAATAAAGCATATTTTGAATTTGATAGAGAGTTAGAGAAAGCGAGAGAGAGAGAGAGAGAGAGAGAGAGAGAGAGAGAGAGAGAGAGAGAGAGAGAGAGAGAGAGAGAGAGAGAGAGGAGAAATGAGAGAGAAATGTTGCTCATTAGAAATGAGCAACATGAATAATCTACAGAGAGCGAGGGCAGACTAGCTGACGGCAGGCCCTGTATTTTGTCTGGATCCCTGTTGGTTTAAATCTGGAAATGGCTGCATGCCAATAGGAATCTGCACACATTTCTCTCTCTGGCTCTCTTTCTTTGGTTATTGGAACCAGGTTAGGAACAGTTAAGAGTTAACGTTTATGGTTCAAATTAGAGCCTTGTGCGATGCGATCTTATTACCATTACTCCTGTGTGGACCACACATGTTTTAAACTGTATTGGAAACATTTCCGCTGCTCTATTAGAGATGACCTGCTTTGGTCATATGTTTCTTGTCATTTGGTTACAAATGTCAAATGAAATGTCATACAAGTCAAGTTTTTTTTTTGTAAATGGCTGTGGAAACATAAATTATGACAAAATTATTTGAATGTCATTCTTGACACAGAATGCTTCTATATCTCTGAAACCAGTAAATGCTTTTTTAGAGTGGGCTAACGTTAGCTCAACCGCGAGCTCTGTGTGTTGTAAAGTTGGTTGTAGCTTTGCTTTGAGTGAATGCGAAGAGCGCGCCTTCAAACGGCTCCCGCTGAAAACAGAGAAAACCACATTTCTAAATGGAGTTCCAATATAATCGTTTTGTGTCCATTTTCTGGTATTCATGATTGTGGGAAGCCCAGATTGTAATCATGCCTAAAATGTGATTAATCAACCAGCTCTATTCAAAGATGAAAAACCTTTCTTTGACAATAACCTTTTTTAAGATAGTTTTAAGTGATCGAATTCAATGACGAAACACCACATAACGAACTGTCGGCTTATCCATATTGAATCAGTTAATACATTTGTGAACGTCCTTGTCCTTGTTGGTTTCAACGGGCATTCATTCATACTGCTGCTACATTGCTATTCACTATTGTAAATGTTGGCTGGCAATATTTGTCAAATGTTTATCATGCCAAAAAAACCCACATAATAATAATAGCTTCCAACTGAGTGTGATTTGTTTGTAAGATGATTGCAAAGAGAACAATCTCAAATCCCTGTTAAGTTATGGTATGGCCGAGTGGAAGGGCATAAGGGAGAGAAGTGGAAGAGAGCGTTTTGTGAACGTCTCTCATCTTTCTCTCTTGTTAAATCAACACTGATCTTCTTGAGAGTGCATGAGAGGGTGACTAGAGGAAGAAAGTGAAGACAAGGAAGAGGAAGAGAAAGCCAGGTGTAAAAATAAGTGGAAGAAGTGGAAGAAGAAAAGAGAAGAGAGGAGTGGTTGGGCTGGTTGACAGAGGTCTCCTTTCTGTTTGTAGAGATTTGAGCATATAACTATTTTAAACCATTTGAAGTTACTACTAGGGGTCTTAAACATACATGGGACAGGCATACGGTTAAGAGCATTTTTCTGTGTGATACAAGGCAAGTTCCACGCTGCTGCATTTTTCTTCTGGCTATTTTTGGACAGCCTATCACAGGGAACTCTTTCACCACAACTACCCACAATGCACTGGGCCTACTGGGGGAGGCCGCACCCCAAGAGAATATGGCTTTTGTGTGTGTGTGTATGTGTACTCGGGGTGTGTGTGTGTGTGTGTTTATGTGTGCGTGCGCGCTTGAGAGAGTGAGAGACATATAGAGACAAAAAACAAGAAAGAGATGGCCCCACGTCTGTGTCTGCAAGACACTTTTATAACAGGAAAGCCTTACTTGACGTGACAGAGAAATGTGTTCATGCATGTGTGTGTGTGCGCCTGTGTGTGTGCAAGGGAAAAATATGGAGGAACGGCCTAACCACAGACTTCCTCTGAGAGAAATTCATGTCCACCCCCACACATCCATACTAAACACACACACACATACACATACACACACATGCAGAAAAACGGTCTCATCTTGGAATTGCATTCATGAAATTACTACAGCCTGGACTGAGGTGAATTCATTTGTGATTGCAGTGTCTCTTTAGTGTCTCCTGTATTTCTTTATAATGAACATCACAGAGGTCCATGTATTCATCTACCTCTCTTGTGTTAGTAAGTCATTATAGTTTACCATACTGCCCCATGTGTGTTTTTCTGAGTGTGTATGATAGACACATAGGAAATATAGACATTGAGTAAAATAAAGATAGAGGGAGACAACAGAGGGAGGGGGGGGGGGGGGGGGGGGGGAGAGAAAGAGTGAGTGTGCTGGCAGACTGGTAGATGCAAATGTCAAAAAGGAGCGTTCTGATGCCCCATTCAACTTGTAGCAAAACACACACACACACACTCTCTCTCTCTCTCTCTCTCTCTCGCTCTCTGTTGCAATGGCCATACAGTTCCTGACTGCTCTGTTTGGATCTTCTACAGCAACAAAACAAAATTACGTCCAAACCAGTGAGGAATGTGTGCGTGTGTCTGTAACGTGTGGTGTGTGTGTGTGCGTGTGTGTGCATGTGTGTGCATGTGTGTCTGTAATGTGTGGTGTGTGTGTGCGCAAGTGCGTTTGAGTCAGAGTCGGTTGCCAGGCTACTTGTGGGGGCTGCAAACACAGATGCCCATTGTAATCACACACCTCATGTGCATTGGCCTGTGTGTGTATGACAAAATACTGTGTCATTAATAGCGCTTTAGTGTGTGTCGTGTTTTATCCAAACACTAAACGTGTGACTAATTCTGTATCGACTGAGGATTAACAAGAATTTAAAGTATGTGTTTGCGTTTCTGTAGGTCAATTGTATTATTGTGTGTCTACATTTGAGTTGTGTGCTTGCTCATGGATGTCTGTGTGGGTGTGTGGGAGAGAGATGATTCTTGTTTGAATTATGTCAATCATCAGCCATAAACCCACGTGCTGGCAAGTCAGCAGACAGTAACCCTCGCTTCTTTCTCTCTCACTGCCTTTTTGTGGCTCATACTTCGCCCTTGTCATCACTACGGGGATGACTGTCTTTCTTTATTCCTGTACAATTAACTTTTTAATATTTATTTAATTTCTTTCTTTTACGAACGTCAAAATGTGTCTACATATTGTACAAAACAATGCACTTTCTTCCCTTCTCTCGTTTTCCTTGTTCTACGTTGACATATTGTGCTCTGTTTGCAGCCACAGCCTAGCAATGCCAGATGTGTGGGGAAGATAACCAAAGGAGGCAGAGAGAGCTCCACTTCACAACACAGAGAGGTGAAGCAAGAGAGGGGCGGGGGGTTGGAGGTAAACAATGGTAAACATTTAGACATTGAGGGGAGGGGGGAGCAAAGATAATTAGAGAGTGAAGGCCCAGAGAACAATTATAACAGGTGTGTGTGTGTGTGTGTGTGAGTGAGAGAGAGAGAGAGAGAGAGAGAGAGAGACACAGGGCGTGGCCAGGTGCCAGTCAAGGCATGAGAGCAGGTGGAGATAAAGCACGTTGTTGACCTCCTAATCTCAGACTCAAAACAGCCCAACGTCCACCTAGCCTTTGTCTAGACACACACACACACAGTGCTACATGCAGATACCACTTCTACCTCATGAGACCTTTCGAAGCATCTGCACCACTGTTTGTTAATATGGAAATATAATGCAAATACAGAGACGCACAGAGTGATATGACAGATGTAAAAAAACTGAATATAGAGAGGTGGGAAGAAGGGAAAATCACATACAAAATACTGGTATACCAATAAAAATAATATGGATGTACTATTTCTTATATCTACGCACGCACGCACACGCACTCACACGCACACGCACACACACACACACACGCACACACACCCACACACACACACGCACGCACACACACACGCAGACACACACACACACAGCAGCAGCAGGTGAGCTGTGTGGGTCAGTTACTGGCAGAAGAGTTCTACAACAGGGGATTGGAGGTCACACACACATGCTGGATTCCACACCAGCTCCACCTCTGTCTGTCTCCTCCTTCCCCGGCCTGCAGGATATTCTCTCCATCTTTTCCTCATTGTTTACAGCAAACAGACAACCAGCACACTTTCATAACACCCATTTAAACAAAGCAAAATATAGAATATATAGAAAATAGAAGTGTACTACAGGAAAACACACACACACACACGCACACAGGGCAGGGATGTTGCAATACATCATGGGGAAGGGAGTAGCCATCGACCTAATGCCGAGAGCAGGTAATTTGATACCAGGGGGGGATGGGTTCTATTATTAAAAAATATATATATTTTAATCGACATGATTCAGAGTTCAATACATCCATCTATTGATTTTATTAAACATTGAAGCACACATTCAAGAACACACACATGACGCACTCAGTGTGCACAGTGCACACGCATCACACACACACACGCACACGTACACACGTACACACATACACACACACACACACACACACACGCACGCATGCAAACACAAAACACACACTTAGCCGCAGCAGTATAGGAGTAGCAGAGGGAACCAATTAGTGGTCTGGCATTGATGATGTCAATGGCAAGTCACGCACCAATGGAAGGGCTTCTGATGAAGAGGTAACATGACACCACCCTCACTCAAACCCGGGCATCTCTGGAAAACCCTCCATTATGCTTCAACCACCACGTTGTTCCACCCTTCGAATGCGCAAGCTATGGCTGCAGGGCACCCAGCACTCTCCCCCAAACATCCCCCCCAAGTGAACTAAAAACCAACGCTTGGTAGCCAACCGGCTGCACATTGAGTTGAATGACCGTACCGCGGGGCAGGGTGTACTGTGTATGTTTGAACTGCATCTGGCAGTCTGCAATGAGATCTGCTCCTCCGGTGCGGACGCTGACATGCGGGAAAGGTCCCGAGCATTTGTGACACGCAAACCATGGGGGGGGGGGGGGGGGGGGCAGGATAGTCTGGTGGCTTGAGTGTTCAACTCTCAGCCAAAAGGGGTTTGATCTCCACTGTCCACAGTCTACCTGTGCACAAGCTTCAAGCTTCAGCAAAATGCCTCACCCCTATCTGCTCCTCGATGACATTGACACTGTAGGAGAATAAAAGTGTCGGTGAAATCAAATAGTCATAAGCAGTTATTGTTCCTATAGGGAATGTCTGCTAGGCGGCTACCATTGGTTCTGGAGACTGTGTTGCCCATGTCCTATTGCTGTCCAAAACACATGATAGTGTATGACAACATGTGCAGAACCATCCTGTTAACAAAACTTGAAAACAACTCCCAGTACATTGTGTTGAGAGGTTTTTGCTGACCAAAGCAGCAGCACTGCAAACTCTCTCACACTGTCTTGCTGTGTGTTTGGAGAACAATGGAAGTCTACGGTAGGGAGGGAAAGTGGAAAAGACGGACGAATGCTTTTAAACGCTTTATAGAGGATGTTAGTAATAAAGGAAACTGACTTACGCCAGCATTACCCTTCGCGTGTTTAGGCATGAGGTTAGACATGTTTATATTTGGGCATTACCTAAGATGTTTATGTGAAGGTGTTACGGCATGAGCGTCAGGGTTAAGAACTGGGAAGTAAGAAATGTCTATATTTGTGCTTTATCCAAGATGTTTATCTTAAGGTGTTATGGGCATAAGCCACAGGGTTAAGAATTGGGACGTAAGAAATGTTTACATTTGTGCATTATTAAGTTCAATTAGGTTAAAGAAGTTAAGTTCATTAAAGAAGTTGAGGTATTGTGTTGGGTCAGGTCAAGGTAAGACATTGAGGTATAAAGGAAGTCAGCAATCTTCCTCTCCCTGTCATTTGTCTTATTTTCCGGTGTTAGCCCTCCAGGATTACTCTGCAGTGTGATCAACCACTAACCGCGTGACCCCTGTGACCTGGGAGTCTGGTTTCTATAGACAGTCCCGTGACCTCTGGTAAGATCTAAAGAGCCCCTGAGAGGATGAACTCACAGCTCTGCTTCAAAGCTTTGCAAGTAAAATAATGAAAGAACATATGATTGAATGTACATATCCTGTACATGTGAGACAGGAAGATCAGAGACCAGGAACCAGAAAGTGGCTCCCTGCCTTCATCCTCTATACCGCGGTCGGTCGGCTGCATTTCATTTGAGTCCACATTCTGCGACTCTTCCCCCCCTATGGATGTATACATCTATGTGTAGTTGAATGGGATTAGCCTTGCATTGACTTTGGTGCTAGCGGGCTAGTTGACTTGCACTTCTTGTGGGTACCCACTGATACATCATAACAAAAGAGAAGCTTTAATGTACAGTACCACTGAAGGCTACAGGCAGACATAGTGCAAATATCAAATATTTAATTTTTTCGTTTTAAGTACGGATGGGCCAACGCACATGTATTAATTGCTGGTGATATAAAACAAAAAGGGCTGACTACAGTTGAAATAAACCACAAAGATAAGCTAACTCCAAGACTATTTTTAGCAAGCAGGTTATCTTAGAATGAGCTGGATATTATAGGGTTAATGCTTGCTAACAATTTAGCTGCTAACGCTAAAATGAACTTCCTTCACAGCTGGCTCTCATTAAACTGTTACAATGGCTACAACACTACGCTTTCTCCCAGTGTGTGTGCATGTGTGTGCGTGTGCATATGGTGTGGTGTGTACACATGCCTAACTATATATGCTCAGTCTATGCTATATACTCATTCTATAGTAAAAAGGCAAGTTTACTCTGGCTGAGCTGCTTTTGGTTTGGCACATGTCAATGGACGATGCTTGAAAGAGTGTGTGTGTGTGTGTGTGAGTTTGTGTCTATGTATGTGTGTGGTAGTGTGATGGGGAAGTAAGTCAATGGGATATATATATATATATATATATATATACTGGTGTGTGTTTGTGTCTGAATTTAGAAGAAGACGCTGCAACATAAACACCATTTTTTCTTCTGTGCTTTGGGGGACACAATGGGACGTCTGTGTCTGAGTGAAATTTGAACCCATATCACTTTTTACACTAGACGTCACTTTGTGATATGCTGTAATTCTAACTGCACTGGTGCTGTCGTTAGTGGCACCACTGTGAAAGGGATCCTTGTATATGTCTAAGTAAAATAGCTCAGAATATGAATGTCTTTCATGAATTCCCGCTCGTCCTGTTGTCTAACCAGGCAAGCGGGGAGGAGAGGACGGGGACTTGTCAGATTGGAGATGCGTGGGAGCGCAACACTGCTCTCCATTGACGCCTTCTGGCCTCATTAAAACTTCATAGATCTAGGAGTCACCGAGGTGACGGAGCGAGGGATGCCCTCTTACACACGCGGCCACACATGCACACGCACCTAGATAGACAAAGGGAAACCTGCACACAGACCTACTGAAACAGCCCAACGTTGACCACACTATTGTTGCCTAAACCCCTCCCCACACCCACACACACACCTTTCTCAAACACTGCAAAGTTCTCAGCACCTAGACATTACCATTTACTTTACCTAAACACACGGACACACACACACACAAACACACACACACACCATTCTCAGCCGTCAAAGAATTTATATTAAATAATTAATTCTGAGATTAGTTCATTGCAGGAGGTTCATTGATTTCCCAGAATGCATTTTTAATGAGCAGCCTGCAAGAATTTCCTTCAGCTGACCAGCATCTGTGAACAGGCTTTCTAAACACACAAACACACACACACACACACACACTGAGCCAAGGGAGACAATTAACAGCAATCCAAACAGTGCAACAAAAGAGCAGTTTTTTTTTAGTGGACATTACCTTGACAACAGGAACAACCTAACATGTTTTGTGTTTAACCCTTCAAACCCTAACTAGTCACACACTGTACTGACACTATTGTCTAATTAGGCCTCTGAGAAACTAAGAAATGCTTGAGCAAACATTAGCAGTGCATTAGCCCAAACTAAGTGTGCCCTATGGTTTTTAAGTTTTCATGCAGCACTTTAATAAACAGAATGTCTTCAACCAAAGGACTTCACAAACCATGGAAAATAACGACCATTGAAAAATACAAACAAAAGAATTAAATTAAAGCCCAAAAAGGATTTAGCATACTTATTTTGTAAATATGACGATTTGAAATGATAAAATGTGCCTGGTTTGGCTCTTGGTATGTCAAATGTATTGTCCCTGACGGTGCGTCTCACACAGATACCTCCAGTGAACGATAATAATACCACAAGGATGACAAACATGGATATTCAGAGTTTCCCCTACGATTTTTTTCCAGCAGCGGTGCTGAGGTGTGCGTGAACGGTGCTGATGTGCGTGGTCAACACTGACATTACTGCGCTGCTCACACAACATTATGTTTCATTCATATCGTCGTCCTACCTTCCCTGTCTCCCTCTCAAAGTCCACATACTCTCTGGTGGGAGCCTGTCTCTGGTCCCCGTGCAGGTTGGCTGGGAAGAACTGGAGGGAGAGGTTGGTACCAGTGGCCACAAAAGCCTGGAAAGAGAAAGAGAGAGAGAGATAGAAAGACAGACGTGAATGGTGAATGTGGAATGTTTTATCTGAGACTTGTTTTAGTATAGCTAGTTTGTATGACACCATTCAAATTCCACAAACAATCCTTATGCCTGTGGCGTGCAATTACTATATAATTAAACATCATGTATTGTATAACAGTACAGCAGAATTTGTATACAAGAAGGTGTGTTAATGTTTGTCTTTGTTGCATTTGTGCAAAACTGCATAACACAAGTTTAGTCAAACTGGCGGCACATTAACCAGTCTCATATGCTAATTTGATTATTTAATGCCAAAAAACAAATGGCTTTTTTCAAAACAAAATGGCTTATAAAAAAACTAGACTTCCTCTCAGGTATGAAAAGACATGCAATTCAATTATACAAAAAGATTTGAATACTTTAAATTGTATCTTGTGTGATACTTGTGTATTGTGTTCTTTTGTCCCTGCCTAAAAACTTTCAGTTGATCAAATGCAGAAAACTAGGTTAGCACCACTTTGGAATATTTTTGATTCATAATATGCAATATAAATATGTTTTTCTGCCTTTGTGTGTGTGCATTTGTGTGTGTGTGTGTGTGTGTGTGTGTGTGTGTGTGTGTGTATGTGCATGCTTTGCATCGGCAGATCGATACTAAGGGCATTAGAGCTGAGGTCGACTGTGGAAGCATATGAATTATGTATCCTGTCAAATCTGCCTCTCATCAGGAGAGACGGAGAGATGCATTGAGAGAGAAGAAAGAGGGGGATTGGGAGAGAAGAGAGAAGAAGGGATGAAATTCTGGGACACAAATGGTGGGAGATGAAAAGAAAAACAAATGAAAGACGGAGAAAAGCAGAGTCTAAAAGCACACACGCATACTACATACACTCATGCACACACACATACTACATACACTCACCAACGTGGGCATGCTGTACAAACACGGTGGAGAAATATGTTGAATAAAAAACTCCAGTCATCATTTTTTCCTGCTTGTTTTCATAGTATTAAATTACCGCCATCTGATTGTAATTTGCTGCCTACTACTGTTGTGTCACAGACGCTGGGGGATGAAAATGAGAAGGGGGGGCTCAAAGAATAGAAAATGAGAGGGAGAAGAGAAACAGAGAAGCATGTCCACTGTAGATAAAAGGGGTAAAAGAAAAGCAGGGGAGAGCTTGAAAAAGATCACAAATGGGGTATGAAAAAGGGAAAGGAGAAGAGAGGGAGAGAAAATATAAATGATCAGAAAGGAGAAAAGGAGGCGAAGACAGGGAAGGGGAGGAAATGTATGACAAAGAGCTAGATGGAGGGACAGAGATAGACGGAGTGAGAGAGAGAGAAAGCATAAAGCTCAACTGAAAAAAAAGACAGACAGACAGACAGACCAGATGACGAGAGAAGACGGAGAAAAACAGAGAGTCAAGTAAGAGAGAGCAAACCACCGCAGCATGAAAATCAATAATAGTTTGGAATGCATCTCGTCTCTAATGAGACGCAATGGAGATAATTTAGTTTGAATTATCATCCCATTTATCAGATCCACTGAGATCACTGTGGACCTCCTCTGTCATGCAGGGCCTGCCTATGGGTACCACTGCATGTGTGTTATGTGCACACACACACACACACACACACACAGATATACATATAGCGACATATAGCAATATATATCATTTGTTTCTCTCACATATTTTCATATTGTATATATCAGATCCCTTACTTACATACTGTTGTTAAATACTGTTGTTGTTTTTGCACAATCACGTAGGCAGTGCCACTTTCACTTCACTGTACATCCTGTATGCGTATGTGACAAATAGTAATGAATCCTGAATCTTGCTTGTTATGTGCTTAGCTGCCTGTCTGGATCTGTCTACATAAAAAAAGTGTAAAAAAAGCATGAAATTATATATTTTTTTGAAATGTATATTGGCAATAGTATGTATCTTACGGGCGTAGACAACAACTAGGCATCCAGCACGTCATCTATGTGGGTTTTAATCTCAGTAAGATTTGGGTATACATGCCTGAATAAATACCGTGATAGAGTGGTTTTTCTGGGTCTCCACCAACACATTGGTCACTGGAACCACTAGATAAATTAAGGTGCCTAAGCACAGTGGTTATCAGAACCCAGACAGACAGACGGACACGCATAGATAATGAGCCACACACAGATAACACAAGACACAACCTCTCCGCAATGATGACAGCCTTCGAGATGAAGCGTTGTGAAACATATTTGACCAACTACATGTGTATTTGTATGAATGTTTATTTGAGTGTGTGTGTCTAGAGGCTTTCAAGTTCAAGTTCAAGTTCAAGTAGAAGAAGAAGACATGTTCCTAAGAACATAAATGATGGCCTTTATACAAAGACTGTCCAGACAAGTTAACTGTCCAAATGAAGATGACACCGTGTCTGGTCAGAGCACGAATAAAATAGCAGCATCCTTCCTTTTGAATTTGAGTAAGAGTAAGTCAGTGTGTGTTTGTTTCATTTCCTCACTCTCCCCATTCATTCATTCACTCAGACCCTTGTTATATTTCTGTGTCTTTGATTTGATAGAAAATAGAATACGTCAAACATACACATTTCAATGATCATGTCAACTATGCCTAATGTGTGACTGATTAGTAAATGAGTTCAACGACACACAGGGGTTCCTTGGGTAACTCTAAACACACACATATAACCATATAACCTTGAAAATAGCATCTGATGCTCAGAGAGCCCTCCCTGGGTAAATAAAGGTTACATTGAATATAAAAACAGAGAATACGTTATCAGTCAACAAAAGCCGTAAATGAGCAGCCCGGCCTGAACCTAAATCTTTATTTGATATTATATTTATTTAATAAAGATTCTGAAATAAGGGCCCTTCTGCTGGGACTCTGCTATACGTTCTGCAATGCCACATCAATCCACAGTCAGATGAACTCTGGTTATAATTTATCATGAACTCACGAACACAAACTCATTACATTCGTGTGAGCCAAAAAAACGTACTCATCATCATCATCACAAAATTGCAGTTTGTTGTGGCCGAACTCGTATGACCACAATTATAGGCCTGAACACAGACTGAAAATGCTAAAATGTGTTTGTGTGTGTGTGATGTTGTCCACTTGCCAGCGTCCGTGGTGATAAGAAGCGAGTTAAGGTGGAGAATGGAAGTCAATAAAGAACTGCTCATATTGCCTTTTGAATTAAGTTGTGTAAATTTAAGTGTAAACTATACTTCCAGAAAACGGTGTGTGTGTGTGCAGAATGTGTTTACCATTATAAGTTCAAAGCATGCCGACCTGGACTGCTCCTCATGACACAGAGATTCAAGCCAAATTAGGGTATTTATTTATATTGATTGATTTAGTTATCTATAGTTTACAGCCCTAAGACCAGTTACCATATGGGTTTGGGGGGAAAAAAGGTTCATGTTTTAAACAATACCAACATTATTTTCCTAATTTACAAATATTGCTCTCTTAATCAAATAGCCTACAGACACTGGGAGGCTATAGAAATACCTTTTCAATAATGCTATTTCAGTAGGTCCAGATAGTACGGAGTACATCTAGGTATTCGGGAGTAGGTCTAGGAAGGAGGTCCAGGTAGTAGGGAGTAGGTCTAGGTAGGGAGTAGGTCTCAGTAGTAGGGAGTAGAGAGTAGGTCCAGGTAGTAGGGAGTAGGTCTAGGTAGTAGGGAGTAGGTCTCAGTATTAGGGAGTAGAGAGTAGGTCCAGGTAGTAGGGAGTAGGTCTAGGTAGGAGGTCCAGGTATTCGGGACTAGATCTCGGTAGTAGGGAGAAGGGAGTAGGTCCAGGTATTCGAGAGTAAGTCTAGGTAGTAGGGAATAGGTCTAGGTAGTAGGGATTAGGTCCAGGTATTAGGAAGTAGGTCTAGGTAGTAGCTCTAGGGAGTAGGCCCAGGTAGTAGGGAGTAGGTCCAGGTAGTAGGTAGTAGGTCTAGGTAGTAGGTCCAGGTAGTAGGTAGTAGGTCTATGTAGTAGGTCCAGGTAGTAGGGAGTAGGTCTAGGTAGTAGGGAGTAGGTCTAGGTAGTAGGTCTAGGTAGTAGGGAGTATGTCCAGGTAGTAGGTCTAGGTAGTAGGTCCAGGTAGTAGGTCTAGGTAGTGGGTCTCGGTGTGAGGGATGCAGCAGCAGCAGCAGCAGCAGCAGGGTTTAGGTCCAGGTAGTAGGCAGGGTCTACTCACCACCTCTGAGCGTCCGTCCCGACATGCGTTCTGGAAGCGGGCTTGCCTCTCCTCGTGAGGCCGGTCCCGGAACCCCGTGTACTTGATCTTCAACAGATGGGGGAAAGAACAAGAGCACAAGACACATATAGGCTATATTTGATATATAGGATATAGGACTTCAATATATATAATATATACATAGAGAGGGATAATGTACAGAGATATAGATAGATATAGAGATATAGATAATGTAGCCTTTTTAGTTTTAAAGCGTATAGGCAAGTGATGTTTGTGTGTAGTACTACATAACCACGTCTTTTTTCGCTTTGTGTGCTTCCCGGTTCTCTCTACCTATTCTAGACAGCGGTGTGTGTGTGCGTGTGCGCGCGTGCGCGTGCGCGTGGGGATGCAGAAGTAGCAGACAGACATTCAAAAGGGGAGACTGACTCTATCTCTATTTATCTCACTTCTTCAAACCACTTCGTCTCGAACCGTTGAACTGTTGAAAGGCAACGTTAAATTCAAGCATACCCCCCCCCCCCCCCCACACACACACACACACAAAAAGAAAAAAAAAAGAAAGAAAAAGAAAAAAAGAAAAAAAAGTTATTACAATGACTTGGCTACGTATTGCTACAGGCAAACGTCGGCTACATGTACATCAAATTCCCCAACATGGTGGTGCGCTTTCACGTCCAAAGACGCAAGCGGTGCGTGTGTGTGTGTGTGTGTGTGTGTGTGTGGGGGGGGGGGTTAGAGAGAGAGAGTCAGAGCCGTTTCTTACCTCACACTCCCTGCTCAACTTGCGGAAAAACTCCTCGTTCTCGAACTTGCTCCTTTGGTCCGGGACTACCCGCGGCATGTTGCTGGGCTGGACTGGACTTGCTAAGACCCCTCACTCAGCCTACTTTGTTTCAGACAAAACCCCCCCAAAAACGGCGTTTTGCTCTCTCTCTCTCTCTCTCTCTCTTCCACGGCGACGGTGGACGTGCTTCTCCCCCCTCCGACAACCTTAAAGAGTTGGCCGTCCCTCCCTTTTTTATTCTTTCTCTTTTATAGTCTCTCTCTCTCTCTCTCTCTCTCTCTCTCTCTCTCTCTTCCGCGTCTCGTGCTTCTTCCTCGTCTCGCGCTGCGCTGCGCTCTCTGAAGGTCTTTACCTTTTTGGCGGGGTCGCGCGCTCTCACTGGCTCGTCTCGCGCCCCGCGTCGCTCTTATGGAGGGACCGGCGGCCAGTAGGTAGATAATGCATTATTACTCTCTCTCTCTCTCTCTCTCTCTCTCTCTCTCTCTCTCTGTCTCTGTCTCTGTCTCTGTCTCTCTCTCTCTCTCTCTCTCTCTCTCTCTCTCTCTCTCTCTCTCTCTCTCTCTCTCTCTCGCTCTCTCTCTCTCTCTCCTCGGTGTGTGTGTGTGTGTCTCTCTCTCTCTCTCTCTCTCGCGCGCGCGCGCTCTCTCTCTCTCTCCTCGGTGTGTGTGTGTCTCTCTCTCTCTCTCTCTCTCTCTCTCTCTCTCTCTCTCTCTCTCTCTCTCTCTCTCTCTCTCTCTCTCTCTCGCGCGCTCTCTCTCACAGCTACTGCTTACTTCGACTACTTCCTGGCTCCAGCGAGTCGCTCTTGTGACTGTACAGCCGAAATACTCCACCTCGTTCCCAATAATACTACTACTACTACTACACACACACACACACACACACACACACACACACACTGGTGGTCTTCTGCGAGCCCCCTCGCAGCTCCACAGTGTGATGTACTGTAGTAGCCTTACAATTGATTGAGACACACGAACCTAGTTGTGTGTGTGTGTGTGTGTGTGTGTGTGTGTGTGTGCGTGTGTGTGTGTGTGTGTGTGTGTGTGCGCGTGTGTGTGTTTGTATAAGTACACTCAGTCCATAATCCTACACACAGTGATCTATTTGTAACAATAGCACTTGTTGCTGTTTTAAGTTGATACATTATATTTATATTAGTGGTGGGCCGTTATCGGCGTTATCGCGCGAGACTCTTATCGCGCGATAAAAAAATTATCGCCGTTAATCTATTCTCAAAGTTGGGTTGGGAGCTGGGTCTATACCGGATTTCCACCAAGGAAGGTAAGCGCCGCGGAACGGCTGCGCTGCGGAACGGCTGCGTCCTCTGAAATCGCGCGACTTACTTTTAGTCATTATTTAGGTAGCACACGCATATTATGAATGCCTTCGACAGAATTCAATTGAGCCAATAATATAGATTAATCTAGATTAACTCCAAGATTACAGTTAGATTAATCTAGATTAAGGAAATTAATCTATGCCCAACCCTAATTTATATGCATTTATTACAATCCCATAAGACCAACATTAAGACAAACAAACTACAAAAAATAACGCAGTAGATGCAGGGGTCACGGGAGGTAGCCTTTTCTCGCCTGCTCCTCAAGATGGCTTATTATTGATCCGATAGTTTCTTGACCTGGGATAAAAGTGCACAAACCACAGGGAGCAACTAACAGCCAAATGAGGCCCTTATCAATCATTTATGCTAAACAGTAGATATGTGACAGTTTGCTTATAGATTTTTTTATCCTTAGGAGCCTCATTTGCTCCTAAGGATCATAAACGGTAAGAACGAGCAAAATTAGACCATCTGTGTGTGTGCGTGCGTGTGTGTGTGTGCGTGTGTGTGTGTGAGAGTGTGCGTGTGTGTGTGTGTGTGTGTGTGCATGTGTGTGCGTGTGTGTGTGCGTGCGTGCGTGCGCGCATGTTACTGTAAAATAGCCGAAGGCCAATCAGAGCATGAGTCATTAGCAGCTGTTACCGATGATGCAGTAAAACAGATCCTCCATTAATCAGGTCCTCTGGTTACCATGGTAACCTTCTGACAGGGCGTCCGCTCATACCTTATCTTACAGACTTTCGATGACTACTTATTTTATTATTTTCTATCTTTCTTTTTTGCTATAGCGAACCTTCTGGTACATGACCCGGCGCATACTTGCTGGTATGACTCGCAGGAAGTGACGTATTACCCAGTAACTTTGAAAAAAAAAAAAAAAAACCACACACATGGTTGTTGTTTTTTTAGTTTAGTTTAGTTTACGTAGCGATGACTACATAGAGTTGTATGGTATGACCGCAAATAGAAGAAAAAAAGAAATAAAAAGAAAGAAAGAAGGTATTTCTTAAATGGCCTGCTGTGTAATGTAAACGTATAGAAACACATTTTAGTGTCTAAATCAGTGGTTCTCAACCTTTTTTGAACAAATGCCCCCCTGACCATTCCATGATCCTCGTACCACCCCCCCCCCCCCCCTTACAAAAAAAACCCCCAATAAACTACAGGGTGCTGGTGCTTTAAGTGTTCTTGTAGTGAACAGTGTGTTAAGACTGGAGGACTTCAACTGACATCGGGTTTTATGATGAGAGAAGCCATTGTTTTTAAAATCTCTGTTTTTATTGGATTGGAGCTGTTTATGTATTTATGCCCCCAACAACTTGATGTGCTGCTGAGCAAATCTGATCATTTTACAGGAAATTAAAGCATTGATTTTAAACATTGCCGCCAAAATGTATGTTTTTGAGACATATAATAGGTCATGTTTGTACATTACTTAACTGGAGAAACTGGGAAACAACATGGAAATGTTATTTTAGTTGTAATGTGATATAAAATATTAAATAGAATAGGTTATATAAGATATTAAATAGTCAGCTCGACTTGTAAAAATAAAAAAAAAACTAACGATTTTAACTCTAAAACGCATTAAAGTATTATTAATTGATTAAATATGTCTTTCTTCCGTAAGTGACCATGGTATAAGCGGGATAATGCCCTTCGAGGTGTCCATTAACAGAAATGAATGGACGACGCGGAGGCGTCAACCGTCCGACGCGAAGCGGAGGACTTATGCGAAGTCCATTCATTTCGTTGGGCATTATCCCGTACGTATACTGTACTTTATATTTCGGCTGCAAACCGCAATTCTTTTTTCGTTCTCCGTAACTTTGAAATATCTCCACACTGCCGACATCGTTGTTTATGTTTACCGCGTCACTGCACGTTCTTTCATTGCGTCAGTAAAACGCGCCGCGTCACTGCACGTTGTTTGCTTGCATCATTAAAACGCGGCGCTAATATTTAATATATATATATTCGGCCTTGTTTTTCACTCTCCACCGAATATTCGGTGCATCCCTATTTGATTGTAATGTGTGTGATTAAACGTGGTTACATTATCGCGCTTGTGTACGTTTTCATTGGTTATAGCCCGCGAAGATGAGGTGACAGCTGTCAAAAGTAGCGTTTGTGTTTCCCGGGTTTCGCTGCTGCTGTGGTGGATTTGTTTGGGCGTTACTATGGAGACCGTTCCTGCTCGGCTTGTCCGATCGCCAGGGGCGACGTCGGGGTTTACTCCCTTTTACCCAGCAGTGGAAGCAGCAGACTCGGGTTCTTGGTCTCAGACAGCATCTTTATTTTTAGTTGGGAAACCATTAAGTTTAAAATGTAGAGTTCAAATGAACTTTGTACAAGCCAAATTGTGGCGCCCCCATTCGTGGCTGAGCGCCCCCATACCCGCCCTCACGCGTCCAGCGCCCCCCAAAATGTTTATAACGCCCCCAAGGGGGCGGTACAGCCCCCGTTGAGAAACCCTAGTCTAAATGAACCTAAAGGAAGTGTGCGACAGCCAGGTGAATTAATAACACCCAACATGAAATGAAAGCTGAAAGCAGTTGGTGTTTCAGTTGGACGGGATCCTGCACGTTTTGTTTCCAGTTGACCAACACAAGGCCAGGTCGCCGGGACGGAAATTGAAACCTCAGTTCAAGCGGTGTCCGACTAGGAGCCGGGATACACGGGTCAAGCATTAGGAATACAAAAAATGTCCTCGCAGGCGCAGCGGTCCATCTCCTTACTGTATCGCATACCGTGTGCCCCTCTCCGCCCCTCATTGCTATTCAAGGACGTTCAAGGCAGAATTACCCCGGCTTTGTTTTCCACTTTAAACACGAGGCTGCCATCGTAGAGGTGGAGCCTATTAATTATTTAAAATGCATCAATAACACTAGAGCACAGAGAGGGTAATGACGCTACAGTGATACACAGCTGACTGGGAGACAACGTGTGTGTGTGGGTGTGTGTGTGTGTGTGTGTGTGTGCGTGTTTTAATTTGTGTGTGTGTGTGTGTGTGCGCGTGTGTTATAATGTGTGTGTGTTAATGTGTGTGTGTGTGTGTGTGCGTGCGTGCGTGTGTGTTATAATGTGTGTGTGTGTGTGTACGTGTGTGTGTGTGTGTGTGTGTGTGTGCGAGTGTGTGTGTGTGTGTGTCCGAGTGTGTGTGCGCGTGTGTTATAATGTGTGTGTGTTAATGTGTGTGTGTGTGTGTGTGTGTGTGTGTGCGTGCATGTGTGTGTGTGTTATAATGTGTGTCTATGTGTGTACGCGTTTTAATGTGTGTGTGTGTGTGTGTGTGTGTGTGTGTGCGAGTGTGTGTGTGTGTGTGTGTCCGAGTGTGTGTGTGTGTGTGTGTGTGTGTGTGTGCGCGTGTGTTATAATGTGTGTGTGTTAATGTGTGTGTGTGTGTGTGTGCGTGCGTATGTGCGTGCATGTGTGTGTGTTATAATGTGTGTCTGTGTGTGTACGTGTTTTAATGTGTGTGTGTGTGTGTGCAAGTGTGTGTGTGTGTCCGAGTGTGTGTGTGTGTGTGTGTGTGCGCGTGTGTTATAATGTGTGTTAATGTGTGTGTGTGTGTGTGTGTGTGTGCGTGCGTATGTGCGTGCATGTGTGCGTGTGTGTTATAATGTGTGTCTGTGTGTGTACGTGTTTTAATGTGTGTGTGTGTGTGTGTATGTGTGTGTGTGTTAATGTGTGTGTGTGTGTGTGCATGTGTATGTGCGTGCATGTGTGTGTGTGTGTGCGTATGTTATAATGTGTGTGTGTCTGTGTGTGTACGTGTTTTAATGTGTGTGTGTGTGCGCGTGTGTGTGTGTGTGTGTGTGTGTGTGTGTGTGCGCGTATGTGCGTGCATGTGTGTGTGTGTGTGTGTGTGTGTGAGAGCTAAATAAGAATTGAGATATTGTAGTCTATCTGAATATGTCCAGGTCAGCATGCTACTGCGGGATGTGAATGCCAGGAGGTGAAGTTCCTAGTTGTGATACAGCGCTGTTGTTGTCTCTCAGTCAGTCTGTGAGTCACTCCTCCTTTTTTTTCCCTTCCTAACTTTTATTTTTTGTCGGTGTGTGTCAAAGTGGGGCACATGTATCATGCATGAGGAGCGCGAACAGTTGAAAAAGAATATAATATTGTCAGTGAATAAACTATTTATCACTCCGGTTCACCTGCTTATTTTTCTCTTTCTGCCTCAGTCCTCCTCGCTAGACGCCGAAGCAGCACATCTATGCGACGACGTCTTCTCTTCCATCCACTCCCCGCGACGTGGAGCATATTTAATATGGTGTTGTTGATAACGTGGCGCAATCAAAACACTGTTGCGTTCTCTGCAGTCACCCACCGGCAACCCGTGCTTTTGCAGGAGGACACCGGGAATCGGTGGAGGAAAATAAGTCCGCAGATAAACTGTCTTTTTATCAGTGGTGGAGCAAAATTGCTGCTTTGAGTTTATCGCAAATAATATTATCAGTGGCGCTGCGTGTGTGATGGGATGCGTGCGGCTCGGTTGACATGATCCCATTTCCCGGGTTGTCTGTATCATCGGGGTAATAACGGGAATCCTGCGCCTGTTACCCAGCAAGATTGATTAAGCTGGCGGAGGGAAAGCAGCTCACACACACACACACACACACTCAGAGGCCCCCGGTACACAGAGGGAGGGGCCCAACATGGAGCACATATTATAGTATACAGAGACTAACGCCCCCCCCCCCCTGGGATGTGGTCCATAAAACGTCTCAGGGGGGCACGGTGGTCTCTGGGTGACCTGGGAGGGCTGGCCAGACAGACGGCCACACACGCCCCTCTGCCTTTGACGCTGGACCAGATTAAACATGCTACTTAATACGCCCCACGTCCGTGACATCATGCATGCCCAGACGTGGACGTGTGTGACCAGAGGCCCTGCAGTCTGCATGGAGGAGGGGTGGTGGTGGTGATGGTGGTGTATGTGTGTGTGTGTGTGTGTGTGTGTGTGTGTGTGGGGGGGGGGTGTCCTGCATTGGTGCACGTGGGCTTGTGTCTGTGTGTTTATTCCTGACAACTTTGGAATGGCACACGGCCCAGCGTCTTTTGATATATTATCGGTTACGGTGTCCGCCGGTCTGTCTGCCTGTCTGTCTGTTTGCCTGTCTGCCTGTCTGTCTGCTGGCCACAGAGACGAGCAAACGCTTGTGACAGCAAAAAATAAAAACACACACACACACACACATTTGCAGTGTATAGATAGCAGTGTGGATATAAATATGCATATCTATATATATATACACACACACACAAACACACACTCTGTATTTACATATGAGCATTAGTATGCACTATATACATACCATCTTGACAATAACCATATGTAGTGTGTATACTTGCATCTTTTAGCATCTATCCTGCAGCTTTGATTTGATTGTATTTAAATAATGTTATTATTCCTAAAATGGATGTTCTCCTTTAACAAATACCAAAGCGAAATCCAAGCGTAATGCCTGTAGAGGCCACAAGAGGGCCACCTTCATCAACTGTAGCGGATACTTACGATTGAGTTATACAAAACATTTATATTAGATGGAAATTAGTGTATATCATTTGTTTTGTTGTAATTAAATAGTATTTTATTCAGAGTTTGAGTTCATTTATTTAAAATTGTATTGCATTGTATTGTATTGCATTCTGATCATTTTGACACAAATTGTCTTCACAATCCACCTATTCAGTGGGTTAACGGTTCAAGTTAAGTAATGGGGACTCTCTCTCTCTCTCTCTCTCTCTCTCTCTCTCTCTCTCTCTCTCTCTCTCTCTGTGCATGCACTTAATACACAAGAGAAAGATTACATTTTCTTTGAAATACAATTTTGGGAATAAATGAAAAAAAAGTGTGTATGTATGTTCCTTAATTGCTTCTTCAAGATAATGATAAAATACTAAGGGACCGGTACAAAGAGCTTTAACCAACTACAAATAATATTTGTCAGATGCATATACATGCTGTAATGTAACAACAGTGTAAATATAATATGCAGATGAAATATATATACAGACAAAAGAAAACAATAAAGACAAGCGATAAAATATGAGAATATGAATATGTATATGATGATCAATTGACGTATGGATAAACAGACTATAAAGTGACATGATGTGTACTGTATGTACGATGACAGCTGAGTGACAGGTCAGTTTGGGTGGGGTTGAGGGGGGGGGGGGCTAGCCGGCCGCAGGGATCCAGACCATCAGGATGCTCTCCATGGTGCACAAACAAAAAAGAGCTGAGATTATAAGATTTATTTTTCGAGGGAGGCCTGGCCAAGTTAGGAAGTAAGGAAAATAATGTTTATTTATATAGCACCTTAAACAACGCGTTACAAAGTGCTGAAACAGCAATACATAATACATGTGGTAACCACATGTAAAAAGTAAGAAAACACAGGGACTTGCAAAATGCAAAAAGCATAAAAGAAAGTTATACAGAAAGTCACAATAGTAAAAACATGACATGATATGACTACACACACACACACACACACACACACACACACACACACACACACACACTGATGGCGCAGGCATCTGGTGGTCTTCTGCCAGCCCTCTCGGAGCGCCACAGTGTGATGTACTGTAATAGCCTTTTTTGATTGATTGATCACACCATTGTGTTGTGTTGTCATTTGATTGAGACAACACAAACCTAGTTGTGTGTGTGTGCCTAAATAGATTATTAATGGTGGGTGGTAATGAGGGTTTTTATAGATGTGGCCTCGCTGTACAAGTATGTTTTTAAAAAAAGACATGGCAGCGCTACCTTGACGACTATGCCCATGTCGTGTGACCATGATTGACACATGCTCCTTGGTGATGTTGACCCAGAGGAACTTGAAGCTGATCCTGATGTCTCTGCCTCACCCCTGTTGCTTCCCGTAGTCCCCAATCAGCTCCTTATATCGTACTGTAATGTATATGTAGGCGGCTTCTGCATTGTATCAAACTGAGAAGCTATATAGGAGACTATGATATGAAGGTGTGGCTGGCAAAGTTGTGTCAGTGGGTATCCCTGCTGCCTCCCTGCAGCCAGCGGGAGGCCCGGTTACATGTAAACCCAACAGGGGCCTTTCTGTGGGGAGTAAGCATAGACATATATACATAGACGCCTCATGACGTGATGGAACGTAACCCAGCGTCGCCGCCATATTGGTAGGGAGTCCTCACTCTAGTCTAGCATAGGAGTCAACGGGAGAGCAAGCTATGCCAGTATGTTGTGCAGCTTACGGCGCAGTATTGACACCAGATCGTGTGGGATTACCTTTAACAAGTAAGATTGAACAATAATTCTTATTATTAAAAAAAAAAAAAAAAAAAATTCGTCCTGTATCATAAATAAATCTCTGCCATTTGTAACAGACCAAACCGTGTGAAAATCCGGTAAAGATTCGGGGAGTTATGCTTATTATTGTAGTTGGGGATACACCTTCCTCCATAGAAATGAATGCACTGGGGACGCACTGGGGACCCATACAAGATGGCGGCCGCACTGATACGTCAGCTCCAACAGGCAGCGTCAGTCTATGAGGCGTCTATGTAGGCCTATATATGTCTATGGGAGTAAGCATGCACTCGCTGCTTCCTGACATGTTATGGTTACCTTAGCCAGGTGCTGCAAAAAAAAGAACCTTTGATGCCTTTGTGTGTGCAGTTACAAATTACAATGAAAACATTGTTTAACACTAATGCTAAATAATGATCCAAAAAAAGGGTAAATACTGAATACAGTAATACCAAAGAATTTAGTTTTTTAGTATTTACTGTAATACTGTAAGACGGACGGACGGACGGACGGACGGACAGACGGACAGACAGACAGACAGACAGACAGACAGACAGACAGACAGACAGACAGACAGACAGACAGACAGACAGACAGACAGACAGATAGATAGATAGATAGATAGATAGATAGACAGACAGACAGATAGACATATAGATGCCAACATTTCCCAGTAGGCCAGTTCCCATGACAGGGAAGAGATAGAGCATAAAATAAAAGTGAATAAAAAGGTGAAAGAGTAGTGATATATTAATAATGGCAAAAAAGGTTAAAAAACAACAACAACAACAACAACAACAACAACAACAACAACAATATAATGTGCTTTCTGGGTTAAAGTGGAAAGGAAGTGGATTTCCATACCTACAAACATTAGAAACTCAGGAATCTTTGCAGTGTTTAAAGGGGACCTATTATGCAAAATAGTTTATTCCTGGCCCTTCCATGTGTTGCATATGTTACCTTAGACTTTATTAGCCGAAAAAAGGGGAAATCTGAAAGTCGCCTCCTTTTTCTGTAGCTTCATTGTTCAAAAAACCCTAGATAAAACAGGCTGTTTCGAAAAAGAGCGCATTATTACATCATAAAGGGCCATCATTTGCATAGTCCAACCCACCCAGGTGAATAACCACTCCCACCCAGGTGAATAACCACTCCCACCCAGGTAAATAACCACTCCCACCCAGGTAAATAACCACTCCCACCCAGGTAAATAACCACTCCCACCCAGGTAAATAACCACTCCCACCCAGGTGAATAACCACTCCCACCCAGGTAAATAACCACTCCCACCCAGGTAAATAACCACGCCCATTTACTCCATCTCGTAATGCTCCCGCCAGCGCCGCAAGACATTGCTAACCAGCCTTAAGCTTTGACAAAAGTCAGCACAAATGTGTCACCACCAATAATTGCCTTGTATTTATTGTATTTATAATTTATCATATTGATTATCTATCTCACATTGATGGACTTTTAGGTATTGTTTTGCAGTGTATTTGCTGTTCTCTATCGTATCGAGACTATCTCTCCACCCATTACATATTCCATATGTATGGGAATCGACCTACTGGATCGTGCAACGTGGATACTCTTTAAGACACACCGGTTGTACCGGCCACGCCCTTGATTAGTGTTGTATAAAACACCTGTGCTGGCGTGGGACTAGTGCTTTTTTGATCTCCACAGCGGACGTGCGTGATTCAAAGACATAGACGATAAGATTTAGAAGGAATTCAACTGAAGCCGCTTACCTGTCGCCGAAGTCGCAGTTAAGTAGTGGGAGAATTGTCGCAAGGCTTTCTCCCTGGTGGTTGTATTCCGTGTATCGAGTCCTCAGCTAGGTAAGTATCAGCAGCTAAAACAACGTTGGCCTGCTGTGCCCGAGGGTGCACGTTGCTATTCCCCCATACGGCGTATTACACACATTGGTGGTTAACGCGACCGAGGGAGGTTGGGCTCCAGCCGGCGTTAGCCGGGTTGTTCCCCCAGTGAAAGCACAATACATTCCCCCGTACGGCGTATTACACACGTTGGTGCTGTTAACGCGACCGAGGGAGGCTGGGCTCCAGCTGGCGTCGGCCTGTCTGTTCCCCGGTGCAGGAAACACATAGTATACGTTCCCTCACGACGCAGCTAGCCTAGCCTAGCCCAAGGGCTGCTTTCTCCGAGGTAAACAAACCCTCGTGAGTACAGCGTGACGTAATCACGGGGGACTCACGTTGTTCCCGCGAGATTGGTAACGGCATTACAAATAAATAAATAAGTTAAGAAACAGGTAAGTATAAAAAAAAAAAAAAGATTAATTAATTAATTTAAAAAAAAGAAAAAAAAAAAAAAAAAAAAAGCCGTTGACTGATACTGTCATGGCTAGTTCATCCACACATGTGTGCGTGGCCTGTAACATCACTCTGCCTATGGAAGATGGGCATGACAAGTGTATAGCATGTCTGGGTTCCCAGCATGCCGAGGCTGCCAGGGCAGACCCTGCAGCGTGCATGGATTGCTTTATAATGCCCCTGCGCACAAGGGAGGCTCGTGCCCACTTCTTTACTGGAAGACAGTCCCACTCCCATTCAGGAGATGACAGAGCTGGGAAGCGTCAGCGACTGCAATCCCCCGACAGGGAGGATTGCCGTTCCTTTTTACGTCCAGAGTACTCAGGAGGGGAAAGGGATGAGGATGCAATCTCCTTGTTTCCCTCTGAGGAGGAGAGTGTGCTGACACCAGGGCGAGAGAGCCAAGGTCAGCGGGCCAGCACGGGAACTGAGTCCAGCTCGGTGTTGCAAGAGCGACCTGCAGTCTCCCAGCTACAAGAGGTGTTGAATCGAGCAGCAGTGGCCTTAGACATCACGCTGCCAGAGGACCCACTCCTACCGGTCTCCCGCTTCGAGGAGAGGGATGCACCACGGCCAGCATGGGCAAGGGTGCCTCTCCTGCCAGACTTTGAGGCTGAGGTTCTGGCGCAGTTCCATACACCTGCAAGAGCCTGCCGCTGGTCCAGTGTTAGCAGGCGGCTAGCAAATGTGAGTGAGGCTGGGCGTATTGGTTGTGATCGCCCCCCTCCACTTGACCAGTCCCTGGCTGCCCTTGTGTCACCCGCAGGGTCAGCTTTAGGACCAACCAGCTGTCCTAGTAGGAACTGTAGGACGATGGATGGCTTTTTGCTTAGAACACACAGTGCGATGGCAGTTCAGGCAAAGCTAGCCAATACCACAGCTATCCTTTCGCTCTATGTGCGACATCTCTCTCATGTGGCAGGGGATACAAAGGAGGAAATACAGCTGGTCTCCTCTCTCCTTTCACTAGCCGCCAAGGAGCAGGCCGTAGCAGCAGGGAAGGCGATTGCTTCACTCTGGGTGGCTAGAAGGCATCTGTGGCTGGCGCAGTCTCGCTTTCAGCCAGCCGACCGTACATCTCTAATAGGGCTGCCAGTCGAACCCACAGCCATGTTTGGTTCAGGGGCGCTAACGATGTTGCAGCAGGCCCAGGAAGCCAGGCGCTATGCCAGTGAGCTCTCGGGCCCATTTGCCTATCCGCATAGCCGTCGCCCTCGGGCCCCCTCACGTCAAGCTGTGCCGCCACAACCCAGTTGGGGCCCAGGGGACCTTAGGCAGCAGCTGGTTCATCGCCGTGAACAACCATTCCATCAACACAGCAGGGGTAGAGGGGCCAGCCGGCGCCGGGGACGGCGGCCTCCACCCCGCTCCTGACGGTGTGCCGAGCCTCAGCTGCCCAGGCCCCCATCCGGGGCGAGCAGAGGCCTGGGCAGCCCTAGGGGCCAGCCCATGGGTCTTGTCCACCATGACCCAGGGGTACCGGCTGCAATTTTTATGCAAGCCCCCACTGTCTGTAACTGCGGCTCGGCCCGCGGTACGAGGCGAGCGGCACAGGCAGATTCTAGAGAAGGAAGTAGCAACGCTCCTCTCCAAAGGCGCCATCAGGGAAGTGGAGAGGGCCGACCATCAGGCGGGGTTCCTCTCGCACTATTTCCTGATTCCCAAGAGGGACGGAGGTCTTCGGCCGGTCTTGGACTTAAGAGGCTTAAATCGGTACCTGCGACCCCTCCGGTGCAGAATGCTCACGGTTCCAAGAGTACGACAGGCCATAAGTCAAGGCGACTGGTTTGCCACGGTCGACCTCAAGGACGCCTATTTCCAAATACCGATTTGGAGAGGGCATTGGCGCTTCCTTCGGTTCCAATCAGGGGGCAAAACATACGAGTTCATGGTCCTTCCGTTTGGGATCTCTCTGGCACCTCGTACGTTCACGAGGTGTATGGACGCAGTTCTCGGACCCCTTCGTCGGCAAGGCCTCAGGGTCCTCAATTATTTAGACGATTGGCTGGTATGTGCCCAGTCAGAACAGATGTGCCGCGACCACATTTTCAGGTTGCTGCAGCACATCAAAGAGTTGGGGCTGCACAGCAACGAAAAGAAGAGCAAACTGGAACCATCGCAGGTCACTCAGTTCCTTGGCATGACCCTGGACTCCAGGGCAGCATCAATCTCCCTAACCGCACAGCGGAGAGAGGCCATAAGGGCTTGCCTCCGCCACTTTCACCTCAACGCAAGGGTGAGCTGGAAGTTGTGTCTCCGTCTGATGGGCCTGATGGCAGCCACGGTCCAGATAGTCCCACTCAGCCTTTTACACATGCGGCCGGTGCAGCGGTGTCTGCTGAGGTTGGGCTTAGGCCCCCAGACTTCCATGTCGACCAAAGTTTGGGTGACACGACGACTTTGTGTGGCCCTTCGCTGGTGGAGGCGCCCACAGAATTTGCGAAGGGGCAACAGGCTGGGCCCCGTGACACATCGACAACTCCTGGCAACGGATGCCTCACTGGTAGGTTGGGGGGCTGTGCATGCTGGCCTAGGGGTCCGGGGTGCCTGGTCCAGCAAACAGTTGACTCAACACATCAATGCTCTCGAGCTCCAGGCGATTCACCTTGCGCTCATGCAATTCCTCCCACGCCTTCAGGGCCATCATGTACTTGTCAGGACCGACAGTACAGTGGCAGCAGCCTATGTCAACAGGCAGGGAGGGCTGGGCTCTCCCCTCTTAGGGCAGCTGGCCCACGAGCTGTGGACATGGGCCTATCCGAGGTTTCTCTCTCTGAGAGCCACCTACCTGCCAGGTCCTCTGAACACAGCGGCAGACTTGTTGTCCAGGGGGGGCCCTCAGCCAGGAGAGTGGAGGCTCCATCCGGAGGTTGTTGCGCAGATCTGGCGCCACTTCGGGACGGCAGGGGCCGACCTGTTCGCCTCCAGGGAGACAACTCACTGCCCGATGTTCTTCTCCCTTGGGAGGGACAACCCACCACTGGGGACGGATGCTCTAGCTCACCAGTGGCCTCAAGGCCTGCTGTACGCCTTTCCCCCTTTCACCCTTCTCCACCCGCTGCTGTGGAGGATCCGGTTCGAGAAAGCGGCGGTGATCTTGGTGGCCCCGAACTGGCCTCACATGCCATGGTTCTCAGAGATCGCACCACTCTTGAACGGGACTCCTTGGGAGCTCCCTGTGCGGAGAGACCTGTTGCTGCAGGCACGAGGCACCTTGTTTCATCCCTTCCCACAGGGCCTGAAGCTGTGGGCATGGCCCCTGACAGGGCAGAGTTCAGGGCTCTAGGCTTCTCCGAACCAGTCATCCAGACGTTGGAGTCGGCAAGGGCACCTTCTACCCGTGCAGCATATGCCTTTCGTTGGGGCATGTTTACCTCTTGGTGTGAAGTCCATCGGGTGCACCCCCTCGTTTCCACAGCACAGCATATCCTGCAGTTCTTGCAAGAACAGCTGGCCCAGGGTAAGTCCGCTGCCACCCTCAGAGGTATGGTAGCCGCGATTAAGGCTTCACGAGTGGGGAACTGGAGTCTGTCGGAACGATGCTGTACCCTCATTTCTCAATTCTTGAAAGGGGCCCAGCGACAAACAGTGAGGCCTAAGACGCCAATGGTGCCTCCATGGGACCTAGACAGAGTGCTGGGGGCACTCCAGCATGCCCCGTTCGAGCCAATTGAGACAGTTGAGCTGAAATGGCTATCACTAAAGACTGCTCTACTTCTAGCAGTCTGCTCAGCGAGGAGAATTGGGGAACTGCATGCCTTATCTGTTCATCGGGAGTGCTGTAGGCTGCTTCCTGGGAATGCTGGAGTTGTCCTGCGGCCTAACCCTGCCTTCCTTCCAAAAGTCCTTTCCGACGCAAATCTGAACCAGACCATCGAGCTCAGCCCATTGCCTCCCACTCTGGAAGAGGACGGGACTGGGTATCGGGCCTCGGCCCTATGCCCTGTCAGAGCACTGTTGTGCTATATGGAGCGCACGAGCTCAGTGCGCAAGACAGACCAGCTGTTCGTATGCTTCAAAACAGAACGCGTAGGTGAACCGCTGTCAAAATCAAGGCTGTCCAGATGGGTTGTAGAGGCCATCCGACAGGCCTACACAGACACAGAGGGGCCAACTCTGCCAGGGCTCCGTGCTCACTCAACAAGGGGCATGGCAACCTCCTGGGCACTATGGCGAGGTGCTTCTTTACAGGAGATCTGTAAAGCGGCCACTTGGTCAACGGCCTCAACCTTTGCAAAGTACTATTCTCTTAACATAGCAGCTAGCCCATCCTTTGGAGAACGGGTGCTAGCTGCAACCAGACCCTGAAAAGGAGCCTCATTTTTGTTCTTGTTCCTCTTGCTTCCAACACTGAAGCCCAAGGGGCCCAGTTTATCTTTTGTTCAACTCATACAGCCTTGCGTCTGGCGGGCATCTGAGTTTCTTCACCCCCCACCGCTACACCCTTGCGTCTTGCGGGGCTTGTAGCCCAGGTTGGCGTCTTGCCACTGGGCTTGGGGCAGGGAGCACTTGCGTCTGGCAGTGCCACCAGGCCTGGGGGTTGTACATAGTGTAAATAGTTCATTTATCTATCTATCTATCTATCTATTTGCACTTGTGCTTGGTCCGCACTACCTCCTCACGGGGTGTCTTACAGAGGTTTCCCATACATATGGAATATGTAATGGGTGGAGAGATAGTCTCGATACGATAGAGAACGTACGGTTACGGGTGTAACCTTTGTTCTCTGAGTGAAGAGACTATCTCTCCACCAGGGGGCCGCTCGGAGGCGTGTGTCGATCAATATAGAGCACTAGTCCCACGCCAGCACAGGTGTTTTATACAACACTAATCAAGGGCGTGGCCGGTACAACCGGTGTGTCTTAAAGAGTATCCACGTTGCACGATCCAGTAGGTCGATTCCCATACATATGGAATATGTAATGGGTGGAGAGATAGTCTCTTCACTCAGAGAACAAAGGTTACACCCGTAACCGTACGTTCTGTGGTTGTTGTTGTTTTTTTTTTTTTTGTCTACCTGCCCAGGGACAACATATGTAAATTAGCTGCCAGCTGGTGCAATTACTTTTAATTGTGCGCTGTCCCTGCAAAAAAATAAAATAAATAAATAATAATACAAAAAATACAAATAAAATGTGTGTAACTTAACTGTATTTATTTGAGAGTGGCTGAGAGCAGGAGGCTTCAAGAGACAACATTGCTCTTGCTGTTACTCAATTAGTTTCCATTATCTCCCTGTGTAATGGATTGTGTTGTCTCCACAGTGCAGAGGGGGGGGCTCTGAACAAACGGATCGTGACAGCTATTTCCAATTGCACTGGTGGTGGCATAATAAACACTGTCAGCACTTCTGTTTTCCTTGTGTAGGTATATGTTATGCTCTGTGGGATTTTCTCCATCTTGATACATTATTCTGTCTGCACGCCACCATCTTCTACCGCCCTCTCGCGTCTCATTTGCCTTTACTGAAACAACAGCCTTTATATTTTACGATGGGAACTAGTTTTTCATAGTGGCCGTGATGAATAACTGCAGTGCCCATAGTGCCAAGCCTAGGATTCACCCACCATTCGTCTAACACGTCCGTCCTGTCAGATTGTTCAGTGTGGGGCCTTAAACTCAGCGTTCCTGAAGTACCGCCTGTGATTAGAGGAGCTGGAGAGCAGGGCTTCATAGCACCCGTGATTACTGGGAACCTGCTGAATAGAAATTCCCTTGAGGCGCTGAAGGCTTGTTCTCCATGCAGAGCCCTGTAAAACCCCTGCCCTCTCCAAGTGGCTCGCTCACTCGCTGCCTCGCCGGCTCACTCACTCACTCGCTGCCTCGCTCACTCACTGCCGTGCTCATTCACCGCTCAGGGACAGAAGTGACCTTTCACTAAATCTCTGGCATGAAATGCTAATCAACGATACTTTTAATACATTTTTTAGTGTGTGTATTCCATACACGTTGGTCTGTGTGTGTGTGTGTGTGTGTGTGTGTGTGTGTGTGTGTGTGTGTGTGTCACCCTGCAGTTTTATAGGGGATGAGATCCCCTATAACACTGCAGGGTGACACACACACACACACACACACCCAGGGGTATCTGGTCTCATTCTTTCACCCAGCTGCCAACTCCATGTCTCTCATGCATTTAGCATGAAAGACATAGTTATATGACTCTAACTCATATAACTAATGCCTTGCTCAGGCACGCCTCGCCACTGAGGACTTTACAACAGCCAGATGGAGTAGATTTACCAACGTGATGTCAGGCGGTTCACTGCAAGATAGACATGATCGTGAATTATTGCTTTATGGAAGTGCTCAGATTTTCATAAAAATGACAGTGTGTGTGTGTGTGTGTGTGTCGGTGTGTGTTTGTGTGCAAGCGAATGAGAAAAAAAAGGGGGGGGGGTTAGGGGTTATCTCTCCTCTGGATGGTATCCTAGCAACAGTCAGGCGGGTGTGGGGACCGCTATAAATATCTTGCTGGTGTATGAGTGTGCATCTGTGTACTAACCTGTGTGTTGTATTGATCTATTGTCCATTTCGTTTTTGTGTGGACAAAATACCGACATCATCGTTGTGGAGTATATAGGCGCTTTTATTTATTTATTTATTCATTTATTGATGTATTTATAAAGGGCCGTCTCTGGTGACTCTGCCACCTCCTCCCTCCCCTGCCATCTCGTTCCTCATCTCCTAACTGGACGTCAGCGGCACCATAGAGCAGGGATAACAATAACAGCAGCTGGGTAACAATACCAAGAGCAGCACACACACACACACACACACACACCTTTCACTGCTCCACTGCAGAGAGGAATACATGGAGGAAGCATGGGGAGGAACCAGGAGATGGAAGAGAGAGAGACAAAGAGTGTGTGTGTGAATATAGGGATAGACAACAGAGTAATAGTCTGACTGTAGTCATTGGGGGCCAACACACACAAAAAAGAGTTTGGGTGTGTGTGCCTGTTATGGACATGACACTTATTACATCAAAATCTATAAATATGTTACAAGCAACACATGAATAATTAATACTCTTACATAAAGGCACCTAGCCAATCAATTCTCGGATTGCTGCCAATTCAAGAGAATAGTTGTCATTGGGGAATGCATAAAACACTGCATGAGAAAATATTACATTGGATTTTACAGAGATGCACACACACACACCCACACCCACACCCACACACACGTGCACACACACATATACACACATGTGAACATACATACATACACACACACACACACACACACACACACACACACACACACACACAGTATATAAAGTGACGTTCTCCATCTAGCAGGTGGATAACTAGGTGTGGTCCCGCAGTACCCTGGCACCACCACGGGGGGGCAATAGTGGTCATATACAATATGCAGTGCTTGTCTAGCCACTAAAAGCAGATAGGTATCACCTCTGATTGAGGGGACATGTGTCTTGCTCAAGGACACAGCAAAACTTCAGGATTCAACTGACAACACTCCCTGTTGTCAGCCTGTCAACCTGCTGCAGTTTTTTGGTGTATCCATTTACCTTTGGTTTAAAATGATGCCTCACCACAAACAGGTCTATATCTCCTCTCCCTCCACTGATCTCCACACAGTAGGCAACCATGTTTTACAAAAGCCAAAATCGCTGAAAGATGAATGACATAAGTTGCATGCGTGTGGCATGATATGGATATTCCCTCCTTTATAAAGCCAATGAGTGCAGAAACATGTATTTAATCATCCCAGGATTAGGGTCTCTGTTTCCAGCTCCGTCTTTTTGTGAAATGTACATTTAGTGGTGATGTTCAACAAACAACGAGACACAACACAGCAGTGCTGAGGGTTATACTCAACATTAACTTGAGAGTATTTATTTAGTATGAAAAATGTGTCAATCCCTTTGTTGTTTTCCATGATTGTCGAGATACACCTCTGGGTCTTTCTAGCTCTAGCCCGCCACTGGTGTCTTTTGTTTGGATTGTAGTTTGAGAAATATATTATTGGCTATCACAAATTTAAAAAAATGACATGCTGTGTACATATTCTGCTCCTGATCAGGTTCCAGTAAGCACAACCACAAGCATTTATATCAGTTTTCCATACTGGCTGGGGGCCACTGCAGTGCATTACTGTGGCATAATTTGATTAAAGATTTGTTAGAAGCTATAATGTCATCATCAAATAAACGCAACGTTGATGACATCCTTAGAAGACGGCTCTAAATATGAAGTGAGGTGAAGTGCTTTTCCAGTGGGGTTTGAGAGAGCACTAGGTCAATTTCAACATATGCTATTATTTTTAAATATGATAATTAATGATAATTTATTTGGAAAATGTCTCCCTTGCCTGCACCACTCATCTGTTTGGAAAGTTTGCTTCACGCTTTTCACATTTTGAAAAAAAAGGTGCTGTCACAAGCATGAATATGAATATACAGTATATATATATATATATATATATATATATATATATAGCAAATAAGCAACAGAAATAACCAGAGACAACAACAACAAGTGTTTGTTGAATTTTTTTTATCTTTTTTGTAGTCATGAAAATGGTGGCTTTAAATGTAAACACTACATTCGATTGTTTTTTTTTTTCCAGCACGGACGTCCCACATAAAAGAACAACCAAACAACCATTCACTAAAGAGGAGGGGGGGGGAGAGAGAGAAAGGTAGAGGGGGAAAGAAAAACAGAAGGGGGGAGAGATAGATAAAGCAGCACAGAATAAAAAGCATCCACCGGGGGAAAAAAAGAGGAAGTAAACTCAAAAATCTAAATGCATCTCGTCATTATACACAGCTTTTCCCTCCATTTTAACAAAACTAGAAATCACAAAGGCAAGAAAGAGAAGGTTATATAGATGACTAGATTAATACAAGAAATTAAAATAAGTTAAGGTATGGTAATGTAGTTCCATATCTACATATTATACGTGTGTGAAATAAGTGTGTGTGAGAACTGTGCTTTTCATTGTAGACCTGGAAGTTGTGTGTCAAAGCACGCCCCCCCCCCCCCACCCTCAGAAAAAAAAAGAAAAGAAGAGAAGAAAGAACAAGCATGACATTTTATTTGTACAGCATTTGATGTGCTAACACACATGCGGGAGCCCGTTTAACTATCGGACGCCACAGAAAAAAATAAAATTAAAGAAGTGCTCTCCCTCTCCTGTTAAATAAAGTGATCCTTCATTTCTTCACTTTTTTTCCCGTCAGAAATCATAAAAAGACAAGGTATTGTTATTGTACTTCATAGTTCTGAGTCAGGCGAAAAGTGAGGACATTTCTTAATGCAGGGAAACAGGCAAAAACAGAGCAGGAGGGCCGCACACTTCAGAGCAATACAACAACACAGGGTCCCACCCATAGTCACGGCGCATTCAGGCTAGCTCACAAATGGGAACCCATTTGCAAAACATTGTTTTTTTCTTTTGTTATTTAAAAAAAGGGGAGATATATAGAGAAAAAAAAGATTTGTTGCTACAAAGCACAAGAAATATACCTTTCCATAATATTACAGAATTTTCATAATCAATATTGTCATCAGAGCTATTTTGTATTTTTTATTTTATTTTATTACTGTCGATAAAATAAGCATAACTTTTATTTTTGCAGTTGTTTTTTTTTTTTAATTTAAACCAGTGTAATTCTATATATCTCTGCTAGAATCCAAATATCTACAGCTTTTCTACCCAGACAAGACATTAGCCAAAATGACCTTTCAAAATGACTTCTTCCATCCATTTCCATAGAGTCCCCTCTTTTGATTGAACACATCAAATCATCCCTTCCAGCTGGAAGCAAACATGCTCCATTCCCATCTTTCTTCTTAACTTTCAATCCTCTTCTATTTTATTTATCATATTTTTTGAGTTTGAGTTTTATATTATTTCATTTAACAGTATTCATGTGAAGATTATTATTATTATTATTATTATTATTATTGTCATCATTTTCTAAATCAGGCTCAATTATCTGCTCTCTTTATACAAAGTCTTGAGGATCTCATGCCATCTGTCTCAGGGCTTCAGGGTGGAGGCGGAACTTCGCAGGGGAGGTTGGGTTTAAGGGCGAGGGTGGGGTTTAAGGGTGAGGGTGGGGTTTAGGGGTGAGAGTGGGGGTGGGGTTTAAGGGTGGGGGGGTAAGAAGAAGATTGGCAGGAAGAAGAGGGACATGGGGAAGTGAGTTGACCCTCTCTGGCTTCCACTCAAATAAAACGTTTGGTGGTCATCATGCCAAAACTAGACAATAAATGTCATGAACAATGGAAAGAAGGATATATAGGCCTATATAAATGCAAAAAACTAAAATAATAAATTAAACTCTTGTGAGGAAGTAGTACTTAATAGATATCGGCAGGCACAGAAGGAGGAGTGAGTGTGTGTGTGTGTGGGGTAGTGGTGTTAGCAAACAAACATATTGATTGATTAATAATCAGTTATTAAGAAGTCATGAGCTCATCGTCTACAGCATTTACCAAAAGGGGGAAATGTGATGAATGAGGTTGGCGGGCGTCTAGATGGCTCCAGCCAACTGGTGAGGAAGTCGAGAGCCCTAATGTGGGGAACTTGCTAGCCTAGCTGTCTACCCCTACAACGCACCAGTGAGAAGCTCAGCGCACCTTCCCTACCGAGTCTCAGGCCTCATCAACGGCTTCATGGGCTAGCTATGGGGTACCCCCCCCACACCTCCCCCTTTCCCCAAAAAATGAAATAAATAAAAAATCATCCTAAATTGCCTCAGCTGAATGTAAACAGAACGCTAACATTCAGTGTTGTCAGTTTCAGCAGTTCTCTCGTTTTTTTCGCTTTTTTTCCCGTTTTCTTTTCTTGTGTTCCTTGAGCTCGAGCTTCAGGCCCACTGCCCCTCATGTCTTAGAGCTACTGATACTGTCTCATGTATCCATACGGCAAAACTACTCTACATCAAAACAAACAAAACAAATGAAAATGTGTCAGGTGAGGCAAAATGTGAATAAGAATCAAGTGTACAGACTGATGCTCGTACAATAAATACGCACACACATAATCAACGCGAATTAAACATGTATAATAATAATGAAATAAAACAGAGTTTCTTTTTGTTAACAACATCAACAACAAAAAAGTCGCGAGGAGAAAAAGGGAGAGAAGGAAGAAAGACGGTTTTCATTGACTTTGCTCAGACATTTTCAACGGCTGTAGGGGTTTTGTACTACTTTGAATTGCTGTTTATTCAATTGAATCGGCTTCGCTGGCAGTCAGCCACAGAAGGAAAAGTGTGTGGAGAGGAGAGACACAAGCCAAACTGAGTCTCTCTCTCTATATATGGATACATCTTTTCTCTTTTTTCTGTCAGAAATTCACCCGAAAACCACGGCTTATCGTGACTAGGATCACCATACTTTCCAGAGGACTGTCAACGGTTGGACCAAAGGTCGAAGGAAGAGAGGAGAAGGAGCGGTAGGAAAGAAGGAAGGATCGAGGGAATAGGGAGTGGGAGAGGGAGAGGAGGGAATAGGGAGAGGAGGCCGCAGACTCTCTCCAGGCACGCTCAGTACAAGCCACACCCCCGGAGGTTGTTGGCGATGATGATGTCGGTGACGGCGTCGAACACCACCTGGATGTTGCCTGTGTCGGTGGCACAGGTCAGGTGGCAGTAGATCTCCTTGTTGGGGGAGCGGTTCTTACTCTCAAACTGGGCTTGGATGTATGCCGCCGCCTCATCGTAGGTGTTGGGGCCTGAGGGAGAGAGACACACACACACACAGGAAGAGAGACACACACACACACACCACACACACAGGGAGAGAGAGACACACACACACACACACACTCAGGGAGAGACAGACAGAGAGAGAGAGAGAGAGAGAGAGAGAGAGGACAGCAGAGAGGAGACATAGTAATGAACATATGTCTCCCATGCAGTAATATATCACTATAATACGACCAAAAGTCAAACTCTTCTCAAATGTGTATGTACACACACACACACACATGAATGTGTGTGTGTTTGTGAGTATGTCCAGGTAGCCTTTTTCAGGCTTTTTTTTCCAGCCATTTTTCTTTCTCTCTCTCTCTCTCTCTCTCGCTCCCTCTCTCTCTCTCTCTCTCTCTCTCTCTCTCTCCCTCCCTCCCTCCCTCCCTCCCTCCCTCCCTCCCTCCCTCACCTGTGTACTCGGGGAAGCAGATGCTCAGGGGGGACTTCTTGATCTTCTCGGCGAACAGGTCCTTCTTGTTGAGGAAGAGGATGATGGAGGTGTCGATGAAGAACTTGTTGTTGCAGATGGAGTCGAACAGCATGAGGGACTCGTGCATGCGGTTCTGAGAGGGGCAGAACCATGAGGGAGCCACGAAGAGGAGAGACGGGAGGAGGAGGAGGAGGAGGAGGAGGAGGAGGAGGAGGAGGAGGAGGAGGAGGAGTTGAAAGATAGGGGGGAGAGTGAATAAAGGAGAAGAGGAAATGAAGGAGATGGAGAAACAGAGTAGGGGAAGCAGGCCCAAGGAGAAAGAGATAGGCAGTTGACAAAATGGAGAAGAGAATAGGACAGGAGGAAATGGAGGAGATGGAGAAACAAAAAAGTGGGAGAAAGCAGGCCCGAGGAGAAAGAGGCAGTTGACAAAAAGGAGAAGAGAAGAGGAGAGGAGGAGAGAAAGAAAAAGACAAAGTTTAAGTTATTTGCCCCCACGCATGACCAGTCAGCACCGTCAGCAAGAAAACACAAAATACTAAACAACAAATCAGAGCATACCCTGGAGCTGGGCTTTACCATTGTGGTGTACAATGAGCAAGTTAACAGCCATTTTAAGCTCTTAGTGTGTGAAAAGCTCTACGCAGTCCAACAGCACTGTAATAGGACCAAACATTTGTTCTGTCTTCAGCTGTTTAACATCACGTCTTCAATCAGTGGCTTCATTCTCTGGTTTCGTGTGAAACAACATCTTGGCATCATTGTGAGTGGAGACCATGACAACAGCAAAGATGAGAAATCTTTCCTGTATCCTCAGTGGGCAGCAGAACACTACATGAGCTGACCACTGGACCCAATGACCAAGCAGAGGTTTAGGTTTAATAGAAGGAAACTCTTCGATTGTGTGTGAATCGGTGCGTGATGTCTTTGTCAGTATGTGGCGTGTGTGTGTCTGTGTGTGTGTGTGTGTGTGTGTGTGTGTGTGAGAGAGACATGATGTGTGTTGGGTTTGTCCTAGTCCTTTGGGCTTTGGACTGAAGGCAGTGACACACTAATAAGTAGTTCACCACACAACACACCCACGGGAAAAAGACACAGAATGTATATATAACTACATTTACATACATATAGCGAGAGAGAGACACACACACAGAAAAATACATTGTCTCATACATTATACATACACAGTGCACATATACTGTTTGTGGTCAACTCATAGACACCAACAGTAACATATATACAGGAAATCCCTTTCTGATTTCAGTTATTTGGATATGTTCTGCGCAAATAATCCAGAATTAATTAAGAATAAATATTGAGATACTGGAAGAAAGAAAACAACACAAACTGGAAAAAAGGATATTTTTTTAATGAAAGATACACAGGAAGTGTTTGCATATGCCTGCTTATTCATATGGTGCTTTATTGTAATTTATCTCATAAATACACAAATACAGTTTAATAAATTACCACAACAGCAAGGATGGTACAGCAGATAAATACTACTTACAGTGCTCAGTGAACAAAAGCAAAAAGACACACTCACGCACGCACACACACACACACACACACATACACGGGACAAGATTATGTGTTTGGCTTAAAAGATGTGTATGTTGTGGAAAAAAGGAAATAAGCAGGATGTGTGTGTTTACGACAGGAATAGCATCTTTTCAGCCTTTGTTTTGCCTTATTAGGATATGTTGTACACTCCTGTAGTTAGCTAATTGGTTAAAAAGTCTGCATTGCTTACTATTGTCTGTTGTAGGAATGACAGCATGGTTAGCTTGATATGACCGGCCAACTGAATACACATTATAGCTTCAAATGCATCAGAAGAGACAGGTGCTGGCCGGTTCATTTATGTGGTTGGAGCGTCTTTGGCACGGTTGTCAGGTGACAACGCAGGTTTGCTCTTCACTGCGTCTGCACTGTTGAGCTTCAGCTTCAGTCATCTCCCATTTGGACTAAATGTACCTTTATTTAGGCCTCTCAAATACCAATACAACACATACTGATTGCAATTGAAGTGCAATAAGTAACTCAGACAACGGCAGTCTTGCTGGGCCTCAAATTCAATATCTTAAAAGATATCGCCAATTAACCCACGCAACAAGCTACACTGACACACACAGACATCCTGTAGCGGTTGAAATATAATTTACATAGTTTTACACACACACACACACACACACATAAATCTTCAAGCGTAATACATAGCTGAACATCACATCTTAAATCTGTGTTCTTTTTAATCCTGCACTAAAAACTATTTATAAGCAATAGAAAAAAGGACCCCAATGTCCCTGGTATATCCTAAACACTGGATTAAGCTCTGCATAGCAATATAGCATCCAGTCAGCTGCACACTCCTTATTACATTTGCTCGCTTGTGCTGGAACCGAGCGCATGGAAGGCAATTGGATCCAGGAGTTATGCTCTGCTTATTTACAACCTCTCACTTAGACATCATTGTGTCACGGCCGCTTACCTACTTTTATGGTCGACTTGATGTTGAAGTAAAAACAGGAGCAAAAGCCCAGATACAGCAGCGAACATAACCTTTCTTCATCTCCGTCCGCACGCAACACATATCTTGTTATCCTCCACATTCAGACTTAATTAGTTATCATTAGGGGTGCGGGGATGAAAACTACATTACCCAGCATCTTTAGCTGCACTCCCGGCCATTTCATGTTGGCCATATCCCTGTGGTGGTATTGACTATTCATCAGGAGGTAAGTAAGCGTGAACGAAGCGCAAGCTGACATCTAAAACACACACACACACACACACACACACACACACACACACACACACACACACACGAGTGCTTTCCATTAAGCATCATGCCTCTCAGCGGAAGCATCCAGCCGCCACCCTGCCTGCACCATGCAATTACAAACTGTCTCTAGCTGGAGAGCTTTGATTCTTCTGCTGTCTGATGTGAGCAACAATATCTACATATGAATCATGCCAAATTCATGGCACTGGGGGCAGTAGGCCAATTACATGTCATTGACCTCCGGTCATAGAAAAGCGACAATACACACATTTTTTCTTCATTCAAATGGCGGCTTTGCTTGCCTCGCTTTTTCTTGACTGTTGAATACAGCAGTAGGTTCTAGCCATGAGGGTGGAGAACCACCTAGAACCACATATGGCCCAGTGTCTTGTGCGTGACCACGTGGCTGAAGGAAAGGAAAATACAAAGATCTCTCTGTGCAGCACGCCCAGCCCAGGGGTTCAAACACTAATGCGGACGCTTTTTCACTCTGTCATCAGGCGTCAGAAGCAAGGTCAGATGCTCCTTCATGATAATCCTGTTGTTTAATCGGAGGATGGATAAGAAAACACAGGCATGTGGATTGATTTGGTATTGCTTGAGATCATGTCTAAATGCCTGCCCATCGTACACGGAGAACACATCATTCATAGCAATATTACCTTACTAACAGTTACCGTATTTGGTAGGGATGTGACAGAATAGTTGGTTATTCGATTATTCGTTCATGATGGCAAAAATCCATTTTTTTTGGGTCAACTATTTATTTTTTACATGTTAGTCTTCTTTGATCTTAAATGGTTAATGGTTTTAATAAAGAGGGTTTTAATGATGAACATATTTAGCAGCTGTTTCATTTAAATGAAGGCAAAATATACCAAAAAGTTTTACCTACTAATAATAACAGGTTGGTCATTTAAAACATGAATAGAACAGGTAGCGATCTTTTTTCCTTTTCTGGCGATCCGCCACCTCCATAACACTTGTGTGATTTCTCTTTGGGTGAATATTGCCACCTATTTGCTTTGTGATAATTGGAAGTAGTCTTCTGAAACTTCTCAAATTGGATCTGAACGCCTCTGACGTCCACGCAGCAATCCTACGTGATATTGTAGTTTTGTCCTTTGCGTTATTAAAATAACATTTGTTTTAACAAATTGAACTGCTTCAGAAATTAAAAGGAATAAACGATCAGTTGATAAAAACGCGTTTCTGCAGTAGCGGTTTCTGCCGGCTCGGATTCAGACAGAAAAACCAGAAACAGAAAACCCAAGCTGGTGGTGGATAAGTAGGCAAGTCATTGAATGCGCGAGGGAGACGGACGAGAGGAGAGGATTGATGTGTGCTCCGACGGGAGATCCACGCTTCCACATTTTCAGATCACGACAATGTAAGGGCAAATCATAGATACTGGCCATAATATCAATAGATTATCAGCTGTTTGGCACCTTGTTTGGCACCGGATTTTGCCCAGCAAATAGGAACATTTCTACCGCATTCGGCACCAGCCGTTCATTTCTGACGCTCTCCGCGAATCCGAATAATCGATTATTTGCTTATACCACCCACCAATTATTCGACCATGAAAAATGTGAGTTCACATTCCTAGTATTTGGTAACCCATATATGACCGTATCAGCAAACAAATAATGTAATGCAATTGTTGTCTTTGTTGCTGATAACTTAAGAAGTTTTGGCAGCAGGCATGAGCTTTTTCCTTAGGCAGGCATTGTTCAGGCAGGGCAGGGAGCGTGTTGTGATATTTTCTGTTCCCAGGGGTGTATTTATGTCTCTGTGTGTTTATAGTGGCTGCTGTGTGTGCAGAGGGCTATAGGATATGTGTGTTAAAAGGACACACAGGTGCATCCTTGGTAATGTATTTGTAGTAACAGCGACATCCACAGCATCCCTGGCCTGGTGTTTTTTGTAATCTACATATACTACAGTACACAATACTATAACCCCCCCCCCCCCCCCCCCCACACACACACACACACACACACACACACACACACACACACACACACACACACACACACACACACACACACACACACACACACACACACACACACACACACACACTCTTCTACTATCTAATTAGGAACAGCTGGCACAGGTGTGGTGGGAGCTAATGACATCATCTAGCAATTTTCAAAGGATGGCAGCTTGGACTATAAATAAATAGGCCTCTTCATTAGTATAAGAAGCTCAAATTACCATTCAAAAGTTGACAGAATTATAAACGACACAAACTACACAACTAACATCTAAAATATATTTTGTGTTATACATTGTGTTACATATTGTATGCATGTATTACCTTGTTATTCATGTGATATGAGAGTATTCGGTCTGCCCAGCTCTATTGTTGTCTGGTTAGTTTGTGTTTTGCCAAATCCAGAAAGACATAAAGGTCTACAACCCAAGGTATTTTAATATATAGGTTTTGGTTTTACTGTTGAGGTTCTTCATAATGGTGAAATGTCCCCACACCTTGAAAAACCAATGGGTGTTTGTGCTTTTTTGTTTGTGTTGACATTGTCAAGTAGAAAAATTCAGAATTTCGCTAATAAGCCAACGACTTGTTGTGGTGCGACCATGCTTCCAATTCCATTTATTGGCCGCCACTTAAAAGCTGTTATTATTGTTATAAGATTGTTTTTTATTGTGTACATTGAGGGGCCTTCTTCATTTTACATTGGACGGTATTATGATGGCGATTGAAAAACAGACACAACTCAGCACTGAGACTTAATTCTAGAATTGAGTTTGAGAAACAAATCTGTGCGACACTAAAGCGTTATGGAGCACAATAAATGCAATTTCAGGAACTCAATTTTCCATTAAACTACAATATACCTCTCTGGACATCAAAACAAAACACTGCCACCTGTACACACAAACACACACACACAAACACACACACCCAAGTGTGCACACACACACACTCATTCTTGACAGACCTTGGGTACAATGGACAATAGAGTCCAGAGGGAATATTCTACTATACAAACCCCACATAATTGGCAGAAACCTCTTCGGACTATTGCAAAAAGCTGATGTTTTTTTTGTACTCTACCACTCCTATAAGATTTTTTTTATTGTGAAATGCATACGTTGAGGGGCCTTCTTCATTTTACATTGGACGGTAATATGATGGCGATTGAAAAACAGACACAACTCAGCTCTGAGACTTCATTCTAGAATTGAGTTTGAGATACAAATCTGTGCGACACTTAAGCGTTATGGAGCACAATAAATGCAATTTCAGGAACTCAATTTTCCATTAAACTACAATATACCTCTCTGGAGATCAAAACACTGCCACCTGTATACACAAACACACACCCACATGTGCGCGCACACACACACACACACACACACACACACACACACACACACACACACACACACACACACACACACACACACACACACACACACACACACACACACACACACACACACACACACACACTTTTTACAGACCTTGGGTACAATGGACAATAGAGTCCAGAGGGAATATTCTACTATACAAACCACACATAATTGGCAGAAACCTCTTAGGACTATTGCAAAAAGGTGATATGTTTTTTTTTGCACTCTACCACTCCTAATGAGAAAATACAATTTCAATATATTTGTATATGTACATAGATGCTTGATTAATCTGAGTTAGGATGGAGCCAATGTAAAAGAGCTGTTGTGCGCTTTTACCTTGGTAACACCGGAACCAGTATTACTACTCATCTACTGATAGGCTGTTGCTATAGCGATACAACCAGTGCTCAGAGCACATCTGAAGCTCCATTGACTTAGCACTATACATTTTAGCCAAACACTCCTATTACTGCTTATACCTCGAGCTGTAGTCAAGTATGTTTAGTTCTGCTAAAACTGATAATATTGGGTAATTTTTCACAAAATGTGTAGAAATGTTTTTTATTTAAATACGTGTCACGTGACAAATCACACACAGTTTGAACAACGCGTAGCATAGCATTCTCATTCTTTTCTGTGCTTTATCGTTCCAACTTAAAAAAAGGTTTTGTTTATTGACACCAGGCTCTGTTCATAACAACCAGCCCTGGGTAGGAAGAGAGAAACGTGGTGTACCATTAGTGGGTCCTAAGTCTTTGGAAATCAATATGTTCAGCCATGCATTATGGAGCTTAAAGTGCCTGGTGAAAGCTGCAATCTGGAGGTCTCAGCCAGTGTTTCTTAATACTACTTAAACCCTCTAATCAGATGAGTGATGTGACCGAGTTGTTCAAGGAATCACTCATTTTCTACTTCAAATCAAAATCTATAAGTTTTTACTTCAAATCTACACGTTTTGACTTCAAGTCTATATTTTTTACTTCAAATCTACACGTTGTACTTCAATTTTACACGTTTTTACTTCAAATCTACATGTTTTTACTTAAGCTCTGTGTTGGTGGCCTTTTAGGTTTCTAGTGTTTCTAAACACACATATGTATTTGTATTTGTCTTGGAGCAGAGGCTGACTGGTGTTCTTTGGTATGAGTATGCTGTGAGTACCTGCAGCACAACAGGAGCATATGAAGGTAGTACTACAGGTAGCTTATATGAAGGAGGATGCTGTAAGGATATGAGGAGAAAAGTATAAGCAAGCAGTGAGAGGGAAAGTGCAGGCTACAGCAGACTGGCCAAAATAGTCGAGTTGGCACATTGAGTTGATCGGTAAGGGATTAAGTATTGAAAAAAAAAAGCTGCTAGTGCATGGATTCTGGAGATTCTTCTATCATTTAGCCAACTGTAGGCCAGTGCAAGCGTTGCAGTTACGATGACATAATCGCCGTTGTCGTCATCATCGTCATCATCACAGACCACGCCCACTACTCCCCCCTCTCCCCCATGAGTGTTGTCAGTAAAGGCCGCAGTGACAGAGATTTTGGGATATGATGACGTCAGTGACGGCGTCAAAGACAAACTGGATGTTGCCGGTGTCGGTGGCGCAGGTCACGTGGGAGTACACTTCTTTGTACGCCGATTTGTTTTTCTTCTGGTACTCCAGCTGGACGTATTCAATGCCCTCGAGATAGGTGTTTGGGCCTGAGAGACAGGGGAAGGTTATGGGTTAGCATATCAGGGTAGTAGTGTCGCGTTTAGGTCCCATCCATGGAACCCAACAGTAATGTATTTTATTCAAACCAATTTTTTTCTTTGGATTACCAAAAGACAGTACAGTTAATTGGCTAACAGGAACAGCACTGGTATGCATGATTTCACAGAAAACAATCAGGTGGTATAAACATGTATCGGTACTTTGCTCACATCAACGTACATCAACTCAGGGAATCATTCCTAACTTCACTCTCGGCATTTGTTCTGTTTTTCTGCAGTCATCGACTACTACTACTACATATACAGTATTTCCATGAGATGTATATGTCTAACAATGATAGATTAGGGGCCGATCATACAGAGCAACGTCTCAACAGATGCAGGCGCTTCGAAACATTTTATGTACAGGGAAAACAGCAGAAAAACGCTAACCGTATCAAACAAAAGAAGCTCTGCACAGGGCGCCCCTTATTCTTCTAACTACAAAAGCCCGTCATTAGCAGTGTTTGTCCCATATTCCTCATTTACAATGCTGTTGTGGACGATGCATTGTGTTTAATTTATGTCTGTTATTTCCACACCAGAATCAGAAGCGAATCTGGCCAGGTGCACAGGATGAGGAAGCAAAAGGAGAGAAACAAACCCATACTCTTACTCTCTCTCTCTCATCTCTTCTTATGTGGCTTTTCTCACACTCACCGTTTAACAATTGCTCTCACTCTCTCTTCTATTTATTTTCCACCACTCTCTACACACAACAGTGTGTGGTCTTTCTCTGGTTTTGTCTCACATTATAGAGCCATGTGTTTCCACCGTCGCTAGAGGAATTCCTTCCTGTTTGGCAATGTTGTTCCCGCTGCTCTCGAGCTCTCCACCTTATCTGGCTGTGAATAATCCGCCCACTTCTCTATTCATCATGCCCACTACTCCCTTTCTTTTATTTCCTTTGGCTTTTTTACCTAATTATTTAATAGCAATAGTATTTAGAAATCATTCCCATGTACATTTTCAATTCTTTGGGTTTGGATTTTTTCCTGCCCTTGAACCTAAACATGGTACTTTATTGTAGAACAAGAACAAGCCTGTAAAATGGCAACAAGCCTTTAACCAAACAGCAAAGCTTAAAGTTCCTTCTGAATGCGCCAACGTTAGCATAACTTTACAGGGCCCTGTTGCAAGCTACATGACCCTGTTTTTGTTACGTACCGTCGTACTCAGGGAAACAGATGGCCAGCGGTGATATGCCGATCTTCTTCTCAAACAGGTCCTTCTTATTGAGGAAGAGGATGATGGAGGTTCCGATGAACCACTTATTGTTACAGATGGAGTCGAACAACTTCAGAGACTCGTGCATGCGGTTCTGTGAGGAGGGGAGAGGCAGAGGAGTGTGAACTATGTAGACATGTCAGGCAAAACTAAATAAAACACAAGCGCAACAAAACATAAAAGCTGCAATATATACAGTGACAAACTATGCAGACAAGCACACATGCATACACACACACAAATACACATAAACTTGCTATACACAAAAGACGAAATAAGTAAAGAAACTGAAACTTAGAAGCAGAACAGAATCAGAGAAGAATAACTTTTTTAGCAGGTTCAAATGTAGAACACATCTGTATTGCATTGTTCTTGTGTGTGTGTGTGTAAGTGTGTAAGTGTGTATATATATATATATATATATGGGTCTGGTGCTACCGGAGGATTTCGGTTCACGTTAATATCGGCGATAAAAATATTATCGCCGATAAAAATCTCGCATTATCGCAGCCGATAACACCGTTATCGGCCCATCACTAATATATATATATATACAACTATATATGTGTGTGTGTGTGTGGAAGCATGCAAAAATTGTTAATACAAGTCCATGCACTTATGTTAGCTGTTAGCATCTAGCATGTCTAACTGTAGAATATATAACAATAATCATAATAGGCAGAATTATAAAACACATTTGATTAATATTTCAGTTTGTTTAAAAAAATGTTTTCATTAATTGAAATTAATGACAAGATGCCAATGTGTTAACATTTGAAGCCATGTTTATAACATTCATTAAATGTTGTTTTAAAAATGCTAGCTATATTAAAAATAATTAACCAATTGCGAACTAACTTGGTTGCCATTGAATACTGCCCAGTGCAGGGCAATGCCAGCCACAAGCATGAATCATGCATGCATCATGCATCTTCTATTGTTACCTCTTAACCTATAACTATTACACTGTCCACAGAGGGAAAAGTCTCAATTCAGTCAGTCATTATTTTAGCTTATCAGATTCGGGAAAATAATGGATTGGAATAAAATTATAAAAGATGGATAAGACCACATGAACAATGCAACACACATGAATATATATATATGGCTTGCAGTGACCTGCTTCTTTTAAACTATTGCCTATGGACCAATCTATCAATGGGTTTCGTACCTGTCTGACGGCGCTTCTGTAGAGGATCTGACTGCTGATTGGTTAGAGAGGACAGTCGACGGGGAGAGTGACAGGAGAAATATGAAGAGCCAGAGATGCTGGAGGGTGGCATTTAGAGCAGGAACGGAAAAAAACGCAAGAGATCCAACCCCATGGTCCAACATGCATGCACGGGTGCACACACACACACACACACACACACACACACACACACACACACACACACACACACACACACACACACACACACACACACACACACACACACACACCATAGCCCACCTCCACGCAGCTGACAGAAGACTTAAGAACAGGCAGAGAGTACTTCAACCACAGAGTGTACACCCAAAGCAGTTACCATGGTAGAAAAATATAGCAATGTAGGCATGGGAATCTGACAATCATTTGTTATGCAGAACAATCCAAAATAGGTTTAATGAACCCTGTGTGTGTACTGTAGGCTGTTATGTCTGTGTGTATGCATTTGTGTACAGCATGCAAATACTACTTGTCTATTTGTAATTCTCATAGTCAAACCTTAACCACCTTTAACTTCAAGGAGGTGAGATAGTGATCGATCTTTGTCTAAACTCAAACAGTTCTTCCAATGGTAAGGTGATTGAAATCTATTTAATCTGGTAATACATTGTACTCAGTGATAGTGAACCTCAACCTAGCTGAAACCCAAAAATATGTATGCCACATTCAGGTCCCACATATTGTTCTGAGGTCTCCCCTGCAGGTTGAAAGCTAAATATTTACTCACATCAGCAAGTGTGTGTCGAAGCCATATTTAAATGTCACCATCTGTGGTTTTCTCCAGGCTGCCATTTTGAATTCTTCTTAAGTAATTCAATTTGTTGTAATGTATCACGCTCGGCTGCACCCTCTGGTGCCGGGCATCCATCTTACAGCATGCCCAGGGCACTAGGCAAGCAGCTAGCCTACTAAATGACTAACCCAATTACACCACAAAATTACATTTCAAACAAACTGTTTCATACCCTTTTCATATGGGAGCATTTGTTTGTGTCAAGTGTACAAAAAGGTAAGAGTGAGACAAAATGTTTTGACAAAGAATCATTGGAATATTATATGGACTATATATATATATATATATATATATATATATATATATATATATATATATATATATATATATATCTATATCTATATATATATACTATACTATTCTGCATCTCCCTCTATCATATTAGCACATTCAGTTTCCTAAAATCAATATTTACTCTAGCTTTAATCTACCTTGAGTGTTTTTTCTGTAACAGTTCCCTAGCGATATTTAAATGAGGCATTTGCGTTGGAAACAATATCACGGCTAGACAAAGAATGGGCATTCACAGGCCTTAGGAAAAGGCCGGCTTAGTTTTGCTTATATGATTTCCATTTCCTGTATATGGTATCGCCAAGGCAACATTTTTAAAAAGGTATAATTCAGGTCTCCCTCATTTCAGATATTTCAATCTCAAGGGACTTCCTGGTTAAATAAAGGTTAAATAATAATAATTAAAAAATAAAGATCAAATGCTCCTTGTTTGATTTGCACGCAAAGGTCAGGAGTAATATTAAAACAACAATAAGCCAAACTATTGTGTGGATCCTGGACGAAGTGTGTGGTGGTAAACAGCGAGCAAGTACAGCGGAGGAAAAGCAGAACGAGAGAGAGAGAGAGAGAGAGAGCCAGAAATAAATAGGTATACAGGAGAAGAGCCGTGTGCATGTGCACGCGCGTGTGCATGTGTGTGTTTGTGTATCCAAGTGTGAGGAGGGAAAGCTTGAGATGGAGATCAAGACGGTGACGGTTCCATAATAAACAAGAGAGGGATGGGCACGGTGGGCGTGTCCTCTGCTTACCGTGGTCTCGTCTTCATGCAGCACCTGGTCGTAGCCACTCAGTGCCACGCAGAAGATGATGGCCGTCACGTCCTCGAAGCAGTGGATCCACTTCTTCCTCTCCGACCGCTGGCCACCCACGTCGAAGAGCCTAATGACACCCGCACATGCACGCACGCACGCACGCACACACACACACACACACACACACACACACACACACACACACACACACACACACACACACACACACACACACACACACACACACACACACACACACACACACACACACACATACACGCACGCACACGTACACACACACGCAATGTAAAAACCGGCAGGGCTTTGTTCATTCTTTAATTGCGATCTCTGCGGTTGATGAAACACAACAATAAACTTTTTCGTAGAAGCCAGGTCTGACTGCCATAGAAGAGGAATGTATTATCAACCACACAGGAAATTGTGTGTGTGTGTGTGTGGCCAAATAACCAAAATTCTTCCATTGCATTATTGCAATAACGTTACTGCAGTAGCATTACATAACAGCTAACGTATGTGTAATAGGAAATGCTTTATTTTAGCCTAAGTTTTAGTCTCATGTAGGTGGACATAACAGTTATAAAAGCCTTGTACTTTGATACAAGTATCGATGCAGTGGAGCTGGTCCTGTGCATTGGCAGAGGGTGATTTATTATTTACTAAACTGCAACAGGGAGCGGGAAAAAAAGGTGGAAGTCAATAGCTTACTCCATGTAAGGCGTACAGGTGTTGTGTGTGTATCACCCTACCACCACCCACCCCTACCCCCACACACACACCGCAAGGCTGCCGGTAAAGTGTAAATGTGCCAATGTGAAACTGAAGCAATCTTTCTGCCTTCGACACACCCTGCCAGTACCCCGCCTATTCTTCTACAGTACGACGGTTATTTACCAACGGTTAACTACTATTTACTTGTACTTTCATTTACCTTTACTTTCCTGTGTGTGTGTGTGTGTGTTGGTGAGCCTGAGATGTTTATGTAGTACCTAAGCTAAGATGCTGAAAAATGCTGACGCAGACATCAAGAGAGTAAGAGATAAAGTGAGGGGGACTAACGAGCCTCGCAGAAGCTGGGAAAGAGAGAGACATTATTTATGTGTGTGTGTGTGTCACACTCAAGCTATGTGACAGTGGAGAATAGAGAGGGTTGAATTATGGTAATTACAGCAGAGGTCGCAGCGGGACACCTCTCATTTCTCTCACTAACTCTCTCTCTCTCTCTCTCTCTCTCCTTCCCTCTCCCTCTCTCTCTCTCCCTCCCTCCCTCTCCCTCTCCCTCTCTCTCTCTCCCTCCCTCTCCCTCTCCCTCTCTCTCTCTCCCTCCCTCTCCCTCTCTCTCTCCCTCTCTTCCCACCCGAAGCTCACTGCTGTAACCGGACTGGTTCTCATTAAAATACAGCAGAGATCCATGAATACAGAGACACTCGGTTAGCATGGTTCAGTCGCATAGCTCGCTCTTTTTAATTACAGAGCACAGAGATGATCTAGAAGATAGATGGGTCGGCCGATATATAAATAGCTTCAGTTTCATAATTCAGCTGGCTTACACATTTTAATGTGTTGCAATTTAACATTTCTGCGTGCGAAAGACATCATTTTAGTCATTAAACACTTACGTGAACCTCACCCTAGAAAGGCCTACAGCACTGCACACTGACAAAGTGTGGAACAAAAGCCAATGATAATGCCATATTTATATTCATAAATATAATCTTAAATATCTACTTTATTGTCATCTGTATTTTTCGTGCATACTTACCGGAAGTGGAGGTTTTTGAAGGTAAAGTGTGTCTCAACGATGCCTGTGGTCTTCACTCTGGTCCTCAGAATGTCCTGCTCTGTAGGCTGGTAGTCTGCCGCACCAATTCGATCTAGGCTGTCTAGATAGCTGCACACACACAGACACAAACACAAAGAAGACAGTATTAAAGTTGTGTTGCGATCCCCCCCGCCGTGCTTTAAAACATGAGCATGTACAACAGATGTGTGTGGTGAGCGTTCTGCCGCATACTGGCATCTGTACATCACCCAAATGGGTGCTACACACTGGTAGTGGAAGTGTGATATCCCCCCCCCCCCCTCCTCCCCACACACTCACCATGCAAATCACTTTGGGTGTCATGAAGAGCGCTATATAAATGCAATGAATTATTCTTATTCTTATATCACAGATGACTCTGTGGGTGCTATGTCCTCCTATGTATTGAGCTGATGGGCAGGCCTATAGAGGGGTGCATGAGCCAGGCATTCACACAGCCTTCCACCCAGCCAGATGGAGCAGCATGAAGCCTTCATAGAGTGTGAGAAATTCTGCACTGGTGCATTAAGAGAGTGTCTTCAGAGAGAGGACTGCAGGGAGGCGATGGCAGAGAGCGGGGTGTACATGCAGATGTACAGACACAGTGGTGCATTTTGGATGCAGCAATAACAACACACATGTACACTCTCAAACGCACACATGCAAACACAAACACACCCACACACGTAGCACGCACACACACACACACACACACACACACACACACACACACACACACACACACACACACACACACACACACACACACACACACACACACACAGGAAGGTAGCAAAGCAAATGACGTGTGTAAGGTGGAGGTGGCTTGAGAGCTGGAGAGATTGACATTGACCTGAGAAGAATAACATTTCAGGAACGGAGAGCGAGATTGACAGAGCGCTAAGAGGAATACAGACAGTATTCTGGGGTCAAATCCCTTTCTATTTTCACCACTCCTACTGTGACATTTTACTTTATAAATGGTTTGCAATAGTTACAAGCTGAGGAATAGAGTGGAAGGGATCATGTTCTTTTCAGACATGGGGTATTGCAATGGCAAGCCCTCATGCAAGGCCATGTTATGCAAGCTACGGTAAGTGTGGACAAGGCTCCTGGATTTTTTAACAGTTGTAGTTTTAACATGTTCCTGTGATTTATTTCTGACTAATGTATACACTACACATCCATATCACACACACACACACAAAACTAAAATAGAAACAAAAGTAGACGTTTAGAGAGTCTACAGAGAGAACAGCAAGTGTTCTCTCGTTGTGTGTGTGTTTTTTTCTCATTTGGAGAGAAGGTTTATGCTGACCAGCTGCAATATTTAACATCTCCTGGTCAACATTCCCACTGTATAATACATGTGCACGCACGGAGAGAGAGAGAGAGAGAGAGAGAGAGAGAGAGAGAGAGAGAGAGAGAGAGAGAGAGAGCGCGCGCAAGCGAGGGAGAGAGAGAGAGAGAGCGTGCAAGCGAGCGAGAGAGAGTTATAAAATTAGGTTGTAATGTGATCCAATCAATCTATGTTTAACAACAATTGCAATGACCCAGCATGGGCATATAGCATTAACTATTGGCAATAAAACCATACAGGTTTATGATTCTGCACCAGCTGTGCACAAAATGCAAATGCTAAAAACTCCATGGTATGTGTCTGTGTGTGTATGTATGTGAGTGTATGTATGTGCATATGTGTGTGCGTGTGTATATGCGGATGCATGTGTGTATATTCGTGTGTGTGTGTGTGTGTGTGTGTGTGTGTGTATGTGTGTATTTGTGTGTGTGTTTATATAAGGGCTAGACAGAAAGTGTCTATTTAACCACGGTTGCTTCCTGTTCCCTGTTTCTTGGCGGATAGCTGCTCTTTCGTTGCAAGCAGTAACCTCAGTAACCTCCATGTTGGCAGTTTGACGTCAGTAAAACCAATCACAGTAAATCAAAAGGATGTATATCCTACCCCACGCTGTAGTTTCACTTCTTTGTATCAGTCAGCAAAACCTCTTCATAGGCTGCCTTTCCATCGCGACGGCCAAATGTATATTTTCCCAGGATACCCAGAAAAAAAACCTGCTATACCGCTTAATATCTCATACCCATCAGTCAAAACAATGATGTGTGGGGGCCGTCGGTGGAACACGGCGTCCACATTGTTATGGAAACAGCCGCACTGTTGCGTGACCCTTTGTTAGATTGTTTCAGTGCAAAATGTGGCTGGCACATGAATTATCACGCAAGTCTAGAAGGTATTATCCTCAGCAGCGTAGTGGCTGCTCACCCCCAGCAGGGGGGCCATAGGCCAGGGGTTTTCCCTGGGGTATTGAGTGGAGTGAAGGAATATGGTGGACAATGATGAGTGTGGAAGAAAAAAGGAAGATGAAGGTGTTCGATTTAACCCTTTGCAGAAAAAAACAAAACAACCGACAAATGTATTGAGTTACAAATTCACCATTATGAGAATTGGCGATTGAGGATTGACTGTGCAAGTTAATGTGGTTTATTTGGAATGTATAACTTAATTACCAAGACAGCTAACTTGTTATGAGCGCTTTAGTGCTGATGAGCGTAAACATGAAATGTTGAAATATATTGTAAATATTTGTACATGTCTAATCCCTGTGAATAGCCCTCTTGCGCTCTCTAAAGCAGAATTTATAGTCACTGTGATGCGCCGGTCATGAAGTGCGCGGGCAGTCCACACACGGCCATGGCATTTATAGTCGGCATTTTGCCGAAACGTTGCTGTGGAAGGGCAGTTTGTGCACTCTGCTTTCAGCGCTTCAACATTTTAGAGGTCCACAACACGCAACACATCGCTGTATGAGCCGTGCATGAGGGTAATTTCTGGTTCACGGCGACTATAAATTAGGTTTAACCCCATCCACTTTCAGTCAGGCTGACGGATGACAGTCATGTTGCCCTGTAAAAGCGTAGATCTGAGGCTCAGGATGACATAAGTGAAAGTGTATGTGTGTGTGTCAATTGGCTTCGATGGATGCCCTCGTTCTATGACCAGGCTTTTATATTATAATAGGGGTGTGTGTGTGTTTGGGGGGGGGGGGGGGGGGGGGGCGGCGGCGGTGGAGGGGCTTGATAAATGTAAGGTGTAAGTAAATGATGCAAATAGCAATGCAGAGTGCATTCTGGTAAATAGGTCAGTACATGCAGATAATTAGAGAGAGAGAGAGAGAGAGAGAGAGAGATACAGAGAGATGTAATGGAAAAGGAGGCATGTGATGGAGAAAGATATGATGAATGGATGAAACAACGGAAAAAAAGAATATGGCTGTGGGCGAATAATGTGGCGAATAATGACAAGATACACGACACCAGCACACATGTATTTATATAAAACACTGTAAGCTTTGTCTCACTCTGTTTGGGATCTAGGACTCAAGCTCAGATTTGTTATGGTCTTATCATCGTGTTTAAATTATCATTTATATTCCCTGTTAACCCGCATCATTCACATGTTTTTTATTGAAATAATAAACTATTAAATTAAACAGTTCTTTATATCATATGACTCATTACAGATTATTATTAGGTAAAACAAATAGGTTGCCTAATTTACGATATTGACCTGTATCATATTTTGCTGTGCTGTGGCAGAGAAAAATACATGAGCCAGATAATATCCAACTTATCAACATATTGGACCTGATCTAAGACAGAAAATTAGCAGTATCTGTGATTTTGAAAGAATCCACCTCACAAAACTCAGACTGCATAACATGAAAATTATTAAGAAAAAAGATATAAAGAAAGATCTAGGCCCAATCATGTGGTATGTGTCCTATCAGTTTATTGGCTGACTCCCCTGTTCTGCACTACAGGCCACAATATAATAGGAAGTATGCATCAATAGTTAATGCTGTGACATTTGCTACACACAGACCAAAATAGAAAAATGCACACACACACACACACACACACACACACACAAAGAGACATATAGACGGACAGACATGATGTTGTTTTCTTGGTTTTTATATTGATTTCACAGCTTCATCCAAATCCTCATTGGTTGTGGACCAGGTCTATACAATTAAAAATAGAACTATTTGGGATTAATCAGTGTGATATATTGTTATTGTTGTCGGCTGCTAGTAATGTTATTATATATCACATCCATGGTGGACAGCACTAGCATGCTGTAACGGGCACATAGAGATGAATGACTCCCTCTGTCGAGACACACTCCATCTTTTATTTTTATGCCACGCTCCACTATTTCTGGCGGACGCGTGGCTCACAATTACGTTGTCAACACATGCAAACGCTGCACTTGTCAGCGATACTTCAAAACAACCCGTTTAATCTTCTCTCTCTCTCTCTCTCTCTCTCTCTCTATGTGCCACACCCTCTCTCTCTTTATTTATTTTCACTCACTCATTCGTACAACCCACACCCCATATATTATTTGTATACTTTCTCATATACCCCCTCTTTTAGTCCCCAGGGGTGGGTGGGTGGGACTGTCTCTGTCTCTGTCTCTCTCTTCCTCCCCCCTGCCGTCCAACGATTCCCCTACCCCTCACTTATAGAGTGGTCCCACTCTATATTATGAACATAATAGAGCATGATATAAGTATCCTGTGTGTGTATGTATGTGTACGTGCATTGTACTGGACCAATGGCCCGCTTATTGATTTAGAAAGGGAAAATCTGGACTGTGGCCTATAGTGTGTGGGGGTGCGATGAATGCATGCATGCATGCACACACACACACACACACACACACACACACACACACACACACACACACACACACACACACACACACACACACACTTACGTGCCATTTGACAGTTACAAGAAGTGTCTCAGAAAAATCATTGCTAATAAAATGTGCACTCACACTCACACCCACACACCCACACATAGTATATGAGAGCAGCACGTGGGACGTACTATTGTGCGGAGTCGTTGAGCTGGTACTCGCGGGCACGGCTGAAGCACTCCTGGATGCCGGCGTCTGACCATAGGCGCATCATGGCCCCCAACAGCTCCGGGGAGTAGGGCTCTGTGTCCTCCATGCGGCTCACCACGTCACACACCATCTTGGCATCCGCCTGTAGAGAGAGAGCGAGAGAGAGAGCGAGAGGGAGAGAGAGAGAGAGAGCGAGAGGGAGAGAGAGAGAGAGAGAGGGAGAGAGAGATTGGAGGTTAGCGTGACTAATGTTCACTTTTCAATGTATTATCATTTAGTCAAGTTAGTCATTGAAGCAGATGCTTTTAGATACATAGATACATGTCATTAAGGAGGTAAGGGCATCAGGCAAGGTCTGCTACAGGACATTTGGATTCGCACACAGAATATTTTGGCTAGGAGTCAAACACCATAACCACTACACTAGACTAATAATGTTGTCCATAGTGAAGTTCTTAAAGTTTAATGATTTTATTGTAGACTGTAGATGAAATCAAACAATATACTGTTGAATAAACAAAAGGATCTATCACTGCATGTGAGCATGGTTAAAAGACTGTGTGCTCTTCCACACCCAGTAGACATCAGCCTCTATTTAAAGACTCATTCTCCTGCCTGTAGAGGGGGTGAAACAAAAAAATAACGAATGCACACTAACCAACCCCAACTTGAGATCAATTGATAAGTAAATAAAGTAAATACATTAATAAGTAAATTATATATATATATATATATATATATATATATATATATATATATATATATATATATATATATATATATATATATACCGTATATATACACTGTATATATACTGAAATCAAAACTAGTCATTATTAATAGTCCACAAACACTTGTGACTGGCTCTGGGTCTGCAGTAGCATTAAAAATAGCACACATTAACAATTGGGGTGTTTGATCGCAGACCACATGATCCGCCTTAAACACCCCCGGCCCAGGTATTACTAAGAAGGATGGGCAAATTGCTAATATTTTTTAGAACAAAAATAGCCTTTTAATATTGCAAAGAGCCTTGTTTATGCTGACAGTTGAACGCTTGAACTCTGGCGCACGTGTGTGCGTGGGTGTGTGTTGTTTATGACTCAGCTGATGAAAAACCATCAACATTGTGTGCAGAGACTAAGGGCGTTTTCACATTAGGTACAATTGCGC